>JARQSV010000329.1:1058452-1076628 GCA_030142285.1 Calameuta idolon | reverse complement strand
TTTAAATACCTGTACCTATTACTTTGTTCATATCTTTTCTTTGCTAAGCGTTGACGATGCGAAGTCGTGAAGAAATTTGACAAAAGTGCAAAACCTCCCTGTGGTTTATATACAAGGTGTACATATATGTATACATGCTACCCACGTAGAAGATATTCATGTAAAAATCTCAAGAATTCACAGCCAGGTTATTATTCACTGAATTTTCATTTAACATCTTTTCCCAGGGTGATCCTATTCCACGTTCATCCAGTATGCACCTGCTGATTACCATGCATAAACTTACGCTGCACTCTCGTGGTGTTGGGTCTGTATCTCCTGTGCTCGCGATCCCACGTTTCAGGATGTCGACGCCAGTCCTCGTCGCCAGCAATTCCAGTTCCTCCTCCGCCGCCGCCAGCTAAGCCCTGAAGACCCTGAAGAGTTTGAAGGGCTTGAAGATTGGTCGTGAGGGGTCTATTTCTCACGGAAGGCACAGGTACGTATCCGGCACCCTCGCCAACGTAAACCACCTGAAAGACAAAGTCGATACAGTTTATTAAAATGAAATCTCAAGATAATCCAACATACACGGTGCACCAGGTATACACCGTGCGAATGCTCCTGAGGTGACCTCACGATTCTCTTATCTTGCGACATAAAGAAGAAGAGAGAAAAGAAGACGCGACATCTCGTTTACTTTCTCAGACCGTGACCTCTCCCACGTCGACCGTCACGAGGTAAAAGTTACGTCAAGAGGTCACCGACAACCACAGTAGTACAGTCGATACCAGTCAAAGAGACCACAGAATGATGATGATGATGATGATGATGATCATGATGATAATGACTAGAGAAAAAAAATTTTTTAATAAAAAGGATAATCGCATCCGCGCGTGACCAACTCCTTATGAGTTCGTTCACTTTGATATACAAGGAACTGGGATTGACGTCCATAGGAATTCTCACTCAGTGTCGTGTCTGCTTGTTTATTCCCAGATAACAAAGCAAGGGAGCCAGCGCGGAAAGATAGAAAGAAAATAAAAGAGAAAATATTGAAAAGAACTAGAACGAGGATCTTCTATTTTCTCATGGCGAGTAGTCACGACCCATGTCATACCCACGGACCCCATGGGTATATGGGAAGCAGATATTATATTTACAATATTATATCGAAGGAAGTTCGATCACGTAGATCTAACGTGTCACGTACTGCGATGAGGACACCCACGTACGATCATGCGATCATTAACGGTCGCGTGGTTGGGGTGTCGAAAGTCATTAGTTGAGGCGTGCCGATAGGTGAATGCACCTAGTTGCGCAAAATGCAGCCAAGGATGTAAAACCGGCTTTATGAGATAAGAGCGTCTCTATCACTGTATAGCTATACATACTGTAGTATAGCGGAGTACACATATGTGTATATGTATAGATATGCATTTGCGTATGATGACCAGAAAATGGATCAGGTAGGACGTGCATGTGCTCTCTCCTGGATATTCATCCTTTTTCATTCGCTTCGTCTGATCTTCTATTTTTCAGGCTCGGATAAAACGGACGCAGAATATATTTCATCTTGAATACATAACTGGAAAAGCTGACTTCTTGGTCGTTAGCGCCGTACGGCTATTCTCTTGGTCCATTTCTTCGCGCGGTTTTTCTCCTATCCTCTTTCCATATCGGCAACCTCGCGGCGTTAATTGACGCATCATTTTCTTGGATTTATCATCTCTCGTGGCCAGGACTGTTCTGTTATTTGAAATTTACTGACTACCGTTAAATGGTTGCTCGCGTATATATTTAATTGAGAAATTATTTGATACTTAAGACTCTCGACTGTGATTCTCTTTATTATTCCTTTTTAATGGACGGAACGTCCGTGCGAAACGGATGGGGACTTTACGCTCGTGACTTTTATTTTATGCCTGTGATTACCTGCCTGGGAGTTGGAAACGTACTGCGAGTCGAGGACTTGGTGACTGGATTTATTGTGCGTTACAGCACGTGCATTGTGCCATATGTATATACAGTCTGATTGAATTAGCTCCAGATACCAAAGGCAGGCTTTGATAATTAATTTCGTTCCAGAATGTCGTCTACAATCTGTATCTTCAGAATTAAATCAGGTTTAATGTATTCTCGATTTAAAAAAAAAATCACGGCACGCGCTCTTCAAGTGTTATTAGCGTATCCGCGCATAACGCATTGCATGATCAACAAACTAGAGTAATTTATTCACTTATATGTGCCCCATCGAGTTTCTGCTATCAGTATTATACCGCGGTCGATAAGGTAGAAATCTACCCCCTTTTTATTTCTTTCACACGTGTTAATCCAATCGCATGGCCATATTAGAATCATTTCGCGCAAAGAACATGGAATGCTATCTAAAGTGGCTCGTTACGTCGGAAATTGACGTGCAGAAGAAAACGGAGGTTCTGGGAGAGAATCGCTCACCGCTTCGTGGTCGCTCGCTTCGTGCGTTAGAGCTTCTCTTGTCTCGTTATGAAGAGAATCATCTTCATCTGGACCGGAGCCACTTCCTGCCCAATAATCTTCGGTGACATCCTCGATAACAGGATCTTCTATAGGCGTCTCGACGTCGCTTGCACCTTGTGTACTGGACGCCTGAGGATTTAAAGTTTTTGCTTAGTACAATGAAAGCTGGATACACAGCGTGTAGTGTAAATTAATTGGATAATAAATTAACTATTTACCAGTGATTCTACGCTGCAAAAAGCCAATAAAAGAAGCCAGAAGACGAGAGGGTATCTGTAAGAAAAAGAAAGAAAAAATTAGGTCATAATCAAGCAGCAAAGTGATTTAATTGAAAATCTTAATAAATTCTTATAATACTTTCAATTGTGATTTACTGTCTGCAGATATTACGTACTATTCGCTGTACGTACTTGTTTAGCTACTGCGTGAATAAAGTTTTGCATTTAGCTATCTTGCGATCTGTTATTAGTTATCGATAATGATTACGGTAATTTTCAATGCTTGCCAGGGCGTCGCGGATATGTAATCAGTGGCAATTATTAGAGATAGGGAAAGACTTTCCGTGACGGCTTGATTACCGTAAAGCATATCTATATATATCTATCTATAAATGGTATATGAAGGATGAATTTAACCTGATCTTGTATCTTTCTGTTTTACAAAACATTAAGCAAGGCCGTCCAACTATACTAAGATCGTTAGGGCGCGTTCTCAGGAAGGACCGTGGGTTATATTTTTACGAGATCTATAACTTCCTACTGCTACTTCACGACTGGCCACGAGGATCCAGGATCAGGATAAGGCACTGACCTCCAGCCACGAGATCCTCTGAGATATCAGTATACGTTCTGGGAATGAAATATTGCAGTTAAGGATAAGAATATAATTTTTAATAAATTATTTTCTCACTGTTACGTCACTTTTAATTATTAATATTTGTCCTCCTACAGATATCCTCTTGGAGAGCTTCCTCCACGTCCTCGAACGACTTTCTTATCCCCACCCAGATGCACGTGCAGCGACCTCGCTCGTCCTTGTAACAGTCGTGCAACCGTTAAATCGCAAAAAGATCATCCCCGATGGCAATGACTATCCCGTTCGGAGAAGCAGCGTCGTATACAATAAAGCTTTTCTTGGCTATGAAAATCAAATAGTGTCTAGTCAAACGATTCGGACCGATGACCGTATGAAATATAATTTAATTAAGATAGTTCGTGTAAAACGGAACTTTAATATTTTTCGATTAAACGCATCAAATGATAATCGATTCTATTAAAGGGGATCAGATTTATCCATCTGACCTAGTACGCCTACGTATAGCATGGAGTAACGACGTTCACGCTCCTCTTGGATGATGAAGAAGGTAGGCGTGTCGCCGGAGGCTACGTAACCCGTTCACTCGGCCCATCTTACGCGAGATGAGCTATTAATTAGATTAGTATTGCATCTGCTAGTGGCGGTCTCCATCATTACGCCATTATTGTGCCATTTCCTCGTACGGGACCATCACGCGTCATGCGAACACGCTTCGTATCCTTTTTTCATTATTTATTCGATTTTCTTCCACATGCATGTAATAGGAGCTATCTTTTATTTCATCGGGGTCGCACAAGTGTTGCAATTGTCTAAAAAAAAAGAGAAAAGAAAAAACTTCAAAATAAGATTCTATAGTCGTATCGAGATCCTGCGATAAATGCGTATTAGATTTTCAATATGAAACAAATCCTGACCTAGCACAAAATTATATATTAATAAAAAGAAAGATCCATCAAGATACGTACTCAGTTAAGCTCTGTTATCTGTCAGTGTACAATTTTTCACTGTAGATAACAAGTAGCCACCATAAGCGAATAAATTAATCATTGGCTCTTCGTCAATCTATGACGCATGCGCATAAAGTAGCTATATGCTTATTTAGTCAGACAAAAACTGTATCATTTTCAAAATATCTTAACATAGCAAACCCATGGTGTTTCACTTTAAACGAGTAGAGAATACAGGGATGAGAATGAAGCTTGGATCAGGGTGTAAATTTACGACAATAATAAATCGACAGAGTCAGTTAACGATCGTTTAAAATTTCTTTAACGAAGACAGTTGTGACTAGCACGAACAAAAATGGCCTATAATATACAGCCATAAGAATAAGACACGTCCACCATGGAAGCATATAAAAGCGCAGTTATAAAATTTTCGCACGGGATACCTGAGTTAACATTAGACCCTATAGAAAAGTGGATCCACAGAGCCTGGGCGCATATAAGAGTCTGCTTGAAATTTGCATATAACTGTAATTAAGATCGGTGTTAACTTATGCTGGATTCATCGTCTGACACAAGTGTACAGTCTGTTGTTCTCTGCCTCTAATTCTGTACTCTCGTCTGGCTTCCTACAGTTGGTACTACTGGAGTACCAACAACCTATTGGCAGTAGAGAACACTCGACAAGGGAGAGGATGGGAGCGAGTTACCGTTGCGCTTAAGTGCAGCCGATATAAACCCGAGATTAGGATAATGGCATTCATAATTATGGCCTCCTGGGCCGAGAAGCAGAAGACAGAAAGCAAGGGAAAGACAGAGAGGAGTTACATGGAAGAATAGCAAGAGAAATGGAGCAAGGTAAAAAAAAGAAAGAAAAATAATAAAGAGAAATAAGAACAAAGGAACAAAGAAGGGAAGAGGAGTGTATCCAGAGGCTTTTGGAATCCATCAGAAACATAGAGTGTCGCCACAAGAAGCGTTAAGACAGTTTCAGCTTCTAAATTCGCCATTATTAAGTTTTTATATACAGTAATACAGCGCAGGTAGCCTGTTACTGTATTGGCAAAAGTAACAAGCATCGCGACTGTCATTAGGTAGCATATTCCAGATGCCTCAAATTATACGGAGCCTTTTACCCAAGAAACAGAACTCTTTGGTCATGCATGGTCGCCATGAAGAAACGGTAGTCGAGGAAATGGCTTCCTGCGAATTGCTATTGGAGCATTTGGCTTGATTTACAAGCTCGCATCCGTTATGCAGTGCTGCGATATAGCTGTGCGTTCAGGATCAGACGGCGTAGGAATTAAAAGTTAGCCAGTGACTAGTCTCTTGTTAATCCAGCCTTAGAATCCCAGGTTAATTAACATTGGCCAAGGTATGTGTTAAGTTCAGAAGATGCATCGTACGCGGAAAGCTGTTACGCGTTGTAAATTCTGTGCGTAATCCAGGGCGTGTCTTGGATATGTTATCTATAAAAAAATTAATAGATCTGAAGTATATTGGTAATATAAACGCCATACGTAGTAAGGATCGGCATAAGTTTGCCGATTGATCACTCTCTATATCTCATATATATGTATATATGTATGAGTATAGCATACGTAGGAAAATCGATAAATCGAATCGATATCCGCTATTCGCGTGGTTCAAGCGAACAGGAAATCGGTTGCCGATAATCGCTACTCCGGGATTTCGGTCGATTACCCTTCTGCCAAGTACGAATTAAACGTGAAGATCGTTCTTGGGAGGAGTCCTTTCTTTGTGGTTAGGTTAGGTAAGATCGGTATACGAGGCCTGGCACGATACGTGGCAATAGGACGAAGAACGGAATTCTTCGTGTCGAACGATTTAGTATTATTATCTTAACCAGTGGTAAAAAGGAAATCGGTAATTTGTATGTGTTCTGGTGTATGGCTAGTATGTAATTCTATCTGTAGGATATGCATGCAGAAAGTTACCATAGATCCAATTGTCGTTGTTATCACAGAGACAAATTCACCAGAATCCTTTAGTAATTTTGTGACAAGCCGATTCGATAGATTTTCTTGTTTGGCCATAAAACCTTGTATTATCCAGGTAACAAGCTGGCACCATACACTTGCTGTTATCTTAGTGGTTTATGTATAAAAAAAAATGTGTCAGAAGTGGAAACAGCCTGTAACAAACCAGAGACGATTATCCCGTTCGACTGATCGTATACCGTTACAGTGATATCCTAGGGAATCTAGTGACTACCTAATCCATCATAAAGATTAGGAACTTAAGAGAAAGAAAAAAAGATAATAAATTGCTGAGAATCGTACTAGCCATCGACCAACGAAGTAAGCATGAATGTTGAATACTTAAGTATCTTAAATGAATTACTGATCGATAAGATTCCGACTGCGGATCAATGCTACATTGAGCGACTATTGAAATGATTTCAGTGAAAATAAGGAGATTGCAATTCTGGCAAGCTTCTCATGGATGTTCCGCAAGCGTGAGATCTTCAGGACGAAAGATCCTCTTGGATATTGTTAATCAATTGGTCAATTGTTCTCCGTTACTTCGTGAGCCAATCGAATCAATTTGATCGGCAGGTTCATGGTTTGCAAGTTATCTGGATTCATGCTTTACGAGTTATCTGGATCTGGTGATTCTCATGATCCCGCGATCTCAGTGAACCGCAATGTAGTCATAGATCTTGTAGATCAGAGTGCAAGACCATTTCCTGGTGGCATGGCTTCTATAACTTGTTCGATATATCTGTATAATAACAAACTGAAGTGAATGATGGATAAAAAAAAGGGATAAAGTATTAGACGTTCGGTTACTCCATTTTCAGGATTAGTTCGTACTTCCTCCGGCAGGTGTCTAAGCGCTTCGACGTTTCTCGCAATAAGATCATCTCGGCTATTTCCACTTCGCAATTAGTTAGTCTCGGTGAGAGTACCGATGTCGTATTCATTACTTTGGTACAATTAGAAGGACGTTGTACGCTTGGATGCTCTTCTACCTCCGCTAATGGATCAGACTTCACTTTGTCTCTTGGTTAATGATTTTAATTAACGATTAACGTAGTGTCACGCATATCTAGTCGGACCTGGACAAAAAGTCTGTCATAAAAAACAGTTAGGGGTCGTTATACCTACTAAAGTAAAACAGGAGTGACTTAACAATGGCTATCAGAGAACTTCGAAATCCTCCATAAAATGGAATCGTCTAGTTTACATACAGATTAGTACGTGCTAACGTTTCAATTCGCAGAAGAATTTCACAATTGCACGAATAGCATGATTATTCTAGATTCCTTGAAAGAAACAGGCGTTAAAGTATGCTCGCTAAACGGTAAGGGTGATTAGCCATTTAACGGATCTCGTGATTAATCTTCCACCTGGGTAAAGGATTAGATTTTTATATGGGATATATACCTGTATGTGTCTGTGTGTGTGTGTATGTGTGACGCTGCGAGCATAACGTATGTCGAACAACCCACGATGCCAGGAACCCGATGCACTACTTCCATGGCTGATTGTTGATAGTTCATTGTCGGTAACAGTAAATTGTTAACTGTAACTAAGTCATCCCTCAGTGTACATATAAATCCGTTGCCGACATAGTAAGTACCTAATATATATAAGACACCATAAACTAATTTCTCTTATTTCTATGAAGATTCCACTGATGGCATCCGGTCTCCATTTCGTTTTGCTCGACAGCCAATGAATGGCCGCTCAATTTCCGAGTCTTTCATCATAGGAAAAGATCCCTGGGATGTGGGTATATCTATCCCTCCAAGGGGGGTCCATGATACTAGGCATGGTGTATTATCAAGCGTGAATATATAGCAGCGTGCCAGTGATGAACCTGAAGATTTATCAAGATTTCTTTCCATTTCTTTCTATATATCTTTTCTTCTTCTTCTTCTCTGAAAGTAGTTTTATTTAACCCGCGGGTTAAGCGGATATCAATGAGCCTGCAGAAATCTCATTTGGCTCTGTAGAAAATCGATCATTTACTAATGAACCGTTATTGCGGGCGCGAAGTAGACTGTGTCAGGATTGACAGATGCAATGGTATTGTGCGTTAGAAGCCCTGCCACAAAGGCACGATTAATCCTTTTCAATTCGTGGCATTCCTCATATACATATCTATGTATATAAGATAGGTTGTCAGTATATAGTGCGGATAACGTGGCATCTGTTGTTGCATACAATTCCAAATGCGGATACGTCCTGGCATTTAGCCCTGAAGGAGTAAAGGTTATTAATTACTATCAATGAGTAGCAGTTGCACTGCTTCCTCAAGATCTACTTTTTTTTCAATACACGACCGATTAGAACGGTGTGCGACACTTCTCAGTAGATGCTCCTAAGGGCTTTCAATGAGCTCCAGGCTATTTTAGAATCTAGCTTTGAATTTGAATGAGGATAACTATTGTACCTATACATATGAGAGACTGTAGAAACGGATGATCTTATCGCGTGACACTTCTTCAGGTACCTGTGGATACCAGGAAAATGAAGTCTTGTAAAAAATGAAGATGCAATGCAGTGAGATAAGAAGAAAGGGAGTGACTAACGGACGCGTGCCTGTGGCTTAACCTCTTTTACATGCATTGCTCACTTCCTTGGTGACTTGCCAGAACAATTCATCTGAGAAATAATCATCCGTACCATCTAAATAAGAAATAACTATTAATACAGTATTTAACTCATCGAAGACCTTTTATATGCTCTAAACTCATCGAATAGAATATAACCTGTTACCTGTGTTGTTAAGCAGATGAATTCAAAGTGACAAAGTTTCATCGTAGTATACTTATCGTACCACTCATTTGATTTATCTCATCGGTCAATGATATTCCTCATACCAGATTTAATTATCCTGAAACAGATTAACTACCATCTGGACATTTTGTAAGTACCATTATCAGCCTTCAAGTGTATACAGGGTACTTATAATGAGTCTACAGAGGACGTTTACTTGGGGCGCCACATGGAACGGGACCGTTACTCCTCCAGCTCACTCACGAAACTATCTGCCTCTTGCCTGGCTCTACGAGATTCCAATTTTCCAACAGTCTCTTTCATAATCCCTCCGAAACACAGATTACCTGCTCCGGTCTACGTGCGTTTAAGCGGCTCCGCCGTGTAACGGATATCGCTGTCTCTTGCGGCCGTTAGAGGTTATGTTCTCGCGGAAACAACAGATTTACTCCTGTATAAAAAAAAAAAATTGGGCATACAGGCTCGTTTGGGCTTTTTTAAATATTAGCAATTATCTTTCACTTTAGAACACCAGAAGCAAATCTGTCTCTTGTGAATACTATTATAATGGAAATAAGATAAATTTCAAAGATGCAACCATGCTTTAGCATGTTGGCAGCGCCACCTAACCTGAAAGCGTTATATCTTGTTTGAACATGATGCTGGGCTTTACGTATGTCTTTCTGTAATTGTCTTAGGCCGTTATAAAAGTAAACTGGACTTACAATCGGGAAGAAACGCAGGTGCTAACTTCCTCTTTTGATGCCGGTACAGTAATACAGTTGCGTAACGTGCTTAGACTAGTTAATGGAGACAGTACTCAACTGGTAATTTCGGTAATAGTTTCTAATTTGTTAGTGCGCGGAAGTCTCTGACTTTTTTTCTTTATATTTCTTGTACGTCTTCTTCATCACTCTTCTATTTATTTATCTTCGTGAAAAAAAAAAAAACGGAACCGCAACCACGAATTCTCGCGGCCATTAGCGAGTTCGGTGACTTTTTCTGCTACTGAAACTCGCCATTTTGATTCGAGAAAAGAATGAATAGTCATAACAGTCACTAATTATTGTCTATGCGGTGAGATTTCAATAAAGTTTGCGTTATTATCAATCTTATATATGATCTGTATATTAATCGTCGAATTACTGAAGATTTAATTACGTGAGGTTTTACGGTTGCCCCAATTTCACACGAAGTTTATCAAAGGATATAGACGCGCAGGTTCCGCGTTCCTCATATTCCAGCCTTGAAGATTCCAAGGTATAGTAACAAATTGCACAGTTTGTAAGTCTTCAACATTGTGGGAGAAATAGTTGAAAGAGGCTTAAGAAAAAATGGCTGTAGTAAAGATTCTCACCGGAAAATACTGGGCTGGTTTCTAGACCATGCACGAGAGTCTGTTGCATCGTGGTTATAGATCGTTAGATGAAGTTGGTTTAGCGCACATTACGCGATCTCTTTGATCTTGATCTATAACTGTAAGAGAAGTGATAAATAGATCTAGATAAATATACCTTTAAAGGCAGTCCATAGTTGAGGGAGCCATCTCTTGTAATGTTTCGGTCATTGAATATCAAGGAATCTATCGCCCGTATTGAAAGTCAGTTATTCGTTTTAAGCACGATCTTAAGACATTCTCTACCATGTGTTATTATTACTATATCTATGATCTTAAGACTGCTTCGTCTCGAGCACTGACCATGGGTCCAGGACTATTCAAACAAAAATTAACGGTGGCTACTAGGTATATAAATCTGACGACGGGTAATTGTTTTCTCAGTTAGTCAAAAAGAGAAAAATTGTCTAGACTAATGGTTGCCACCGTTACAATTGGCTTACACGTTGGTTCGCGCAGCGGCGTAAGGCCACTGGTTATTGGCCCGTAAAACAAACTAACGAATGCATTGCTTGAAATCGACAGCATTACTGGAATATAATTTCAGAACGTTCGCATCAACCTGGAATAGTGAGGAGCGTCATCGTTCGGTAAGACACTTTAGAAAATTAACTGTAAACGATCCAAGGGTAACGAACTGTTAGCTATTATGCAATTTAAAACTTAACCTAAAATCCGAACACGGATCAGCCGATTCCATCCATGAGACGTAACGTTCCATAGCACCAAAGTGGGATCAGTATCTTGGATCACAAACGCGATCGATTGAGGAAACAGGAAGAAAGAAAAAGATTTATGCAAAATGAAAGTGAGAGGATAATTAGTATAATTATAAAGGGGAGAGTAATTACCGTCTGCGCATGTGCGTAGAGACCACGTGACCACATACAATTTCTTTTAAAATTAACGGACAACTTTTAAATTTCTCTAGCTTAATAAAGGCTTGACTTTATCAGAACTACACTTCGTTATATTATCATTAAATCTGTATCAATTTACTTTTTCTAGAAACAGCAAAGAAAATTTGCGCTCGTAAATCGCACGTGTGTCTCGCAAGATGGACCATTTACTCTGAATTCTATCGAAGCGTAAAGACTGGCAAAGAGGATGATCGCCTCTAATAACGACGGGAACAATAAATTTCATGGTATAATAGCCATCAGTTCTACCTGGACTCATACACACCATTAGCCGCGGGATGTCGTTAAATCAAAGAGGCGTCTCAATACTAAAACTACGATGATTTCCAATCGGTACGCCAACAAAAATACTCATACAATCTATATTTTTTTAATAAACCTTAACTTCTACATTCAACGTACTCATACATGTTGTAAACCATAAGGAGATGACCTCTTGAAACTGAAATTAGTTTCACTGTCAGTAGTACAGATGACCTTGAATCAAAGCAGAATCGAACGTTCTGACAAACATAGCTATATTCATTCAGCATATTTACATGTAGATAAATGCAGCAGATACAAGGTAACACTTATAGCGCTTTAGATCTTAAGGTACCAGCAATACATAACCCGTACGATAAAATTTTCAGGGTTAAATGTCAGGTTGATTGCTACATCATAAGACAGTAGGATGTATCCGGTCATTTTCCTTATGGGTATGATTATCTAAGCACTCTGATTGTTTTACTATACCGTTTAGAAAATCTCGACACTGGTAACCGTCTGCAAATGAGTCGTAAAGTTAATTGTCGGCTTTAGGAATCTTCATTTTTATTTCATTCAAAGGTCGTTACTCCATTACACGCGGTGACCTTTCCGTACTGTCGCTGCTTAGATATTTACCTTTTTGGTAACGTCATCTTCCTTTAGCGCTATATATAGGCAGGTCGTGACATTACATAAAGGATAAAAAGACCAGATATACAGTGCTTAAGATGGCTATCCTTAATTTTAGTATAATCGAGTCAAAGTTCAGTGTATCTGTTAAAATCGACGTCAGATGTCGCAATCCGACTGCAGATACAGAATGGAAGATGCTACAAGACTGTGTTTCTGATATATTGTCTTTCTTTCTCTTTACAGAATTCCAACTATGCCGTTAATGCTTTCCTGAAGATTCTCTTTATGGATTCGAGAAATGGTTGATGACTTGCAAGGAAGGGAACTTACAGAGAAAAAAAAAAGAATGCAACCATAGATACTCAAGGTAAGCAACGTTCTCTGGAGCGGAAGAGGAAGTTCTGGCTACCAGGCATCAACGTAAAGGACCAGTAGTTACCCGAAGGAGTTTATGCTGGAAGTTTTATGTCTACAGACACGAGTTTTGTAACGAGACTTTCCTATTATGTTACCTTGCTGATTCTTGGTACCTCGTGAAGTTATCCTACCTAAAGCCATTTTGACATTACCCCGGAGTGGATGGATCGTCTGGCTGTTGGAAATCGGTTATTTTCACGTTATTATCATTCTTTTCTTCATTCAACGACCTTGAGTAATACTTCTGTATCCTGGGATACTTACTCAGGTATGTTGGAAGTGGTAGGAATTCTTTTGAGATAAAAATTTCTTTTTCAGGGATCATCAGCTTATGATTCTTAGCACAACGCTGTCCCCTGGATCTTAAATTTTTTTTCTATAGACTGAACACACTACATACATACTCTTAGTTTTATAGAGAGTTGGTCAGTGAATAATTAAAATGATATTTTCTTTATCAGATTTCGTGTAATGTTTGCTGTTATTGTTGGAACAGGCGACAACTCTCTCTCTGTGGTCTTAGCGTCAGATTCTATGTGACGCTGTTATTTGGACGCTTGCTTTAAAGCTTCTCAAGCATCACCCGTTGTACGTATGAATAGGTAGATTTCTTTGCAAAATCTTTCTCAAGCTGTGGTGCATTTAATTGAGATTTCTTATAAAACCGTCGTGAAAGTGTTTCAAGTGCTACAATGGCGTGACTAAATAATTATATAAATAAACAGTTTCATTGTCACAGCACTTCGATTATTTCTTAATTGCAATTATTGAAGAATCTTGATAAAAAATTTAACGTGACTCTTCCACGCGAATTTCACGATCAGACACGATAATTCGGTAACGCTGAATCGCATGTAGAAACGAGGCAGCAGAAGTAAAGATTTTTCAGTATCTTTTTCTCTCTTTTTCGTTCTCTTAAAGCGGTCGTTACGCCAATTTTTCGGATTTGTTTGGCTAACTCTCTGGTTACGTTTCTGGATTAAATTGGCAAACGCTAAATTGAGGTTTTAAGAAAAAAAAAATTCTAGTTTGTCTCACTCAATATAATTGCTTAATATTAATCCCATAAATAAAAATTGAATAATGTTTCCCGATCGAAGGTCACTTACTGTACCTAATTGCTCGGTACTCCTCACTGACACGTGAAAAATGACGGTCATACTTCTCACATGGGTTCTCTATTGAGATCCCCATAAAGGGCCACTCATAATGGGCTATTCGACGAGTCACGATCTACAATCCGTTCTCCATTACGTGCATCAATTTGCACCATAATTGAAAGCAGACTCGATCCGACCAATTTGTTATTAGCACCGCTCATGCCTGCAAACACCGATCCATCGACTAATCGCTTTGATAGAAATAAGTATCAAAAGTATTCAAGAAAACCAGTAAAATTCACACACCTCGGTAATCCAATCTATTATCATTATCAATGTACGTTTGACTAATTTAATAATTATAATTAATTATGACTTTGACCGTAGGAAAATATTCATTGCGAATATCATCGACATACTCCAGCAGTTTGAATGTCCCGCCACGCATTACCAGACACGACAGCCGCCCCGTCGTTGCGATTCAAGATATTCTTACGCCTGTCGTTCATGCGGAACCGCCTTAAGAAATCTTCGAAAAAAATCTACATACCACAGAAAGCGTATTCACTGCAGGTGAAAACAAATTAATATCCGGAAAGGCTGTTATGTCTGACAGAGTAAACGCAGAGCCACCCTATAAGGAATGAAACCTCCTTGGGAATGAGAGACAGAATTTGAAAGCAGCAGCCTGGGAATAATTCCCACGGCGAATTACGATTATCAAGATACTTTAACCTAAGTCGGAATTATCGTCGAGATAAGCTTTCTTGCGCCTCATTTCTGACACTTGGAATTTCTTTCTGACTGACAATGGGACTTGCTTGCTCGGAGACTCGTCTGGAGTATCGTTGCTTTATGCTTGTTTTTCTGAATTCAATGGCACCGAAGTCCCATTCACGCCGCTAGCTATGCAGTAATTTTAGGTAAATTATTATAAGGAGCATAGTAGTTCTATTACTTGATGCTTAACTGTTTGCAACTATCCTGACAAAGCTACCTGCAGCAGAACTCTAGGTCGGTTATAGGCAAGTAAGCACTGTCGGTACCCGAGGTACCATTGCAGGTGCTTTTTTTTCTTGGCGTAATGTTTTGCGGTGAAAACGCTCAATCCTTTTTACCACTTATATACATCTCACTTGGTAACTCGCACGGAACGCCAAGCGTTTCAGGATTTGATCCACTGTTTCAATTTTGCACTAGAACTGCCCCGGTACCCTTCACGCACGAATGGACGCCGAGTGAATAAGCTACAGAGGAACGTGGAGAGTCGAGTGCCATTACCCTTAAAGAAGCTTCATTTCTGTACCGAGAAGCAGTAAAAGCCTGGGGAACAAATTCTTAGAGAAATATTAGAAAAATTATCGAAACAGCTGACTCTGTAGTGAAATTGTAAGTACGCTTTTCTCTTGGATTATAATGTTTGATGTTTTCTTTGTTTTGATGGATCTAATTCTTTTTTTTAATCAATGTGAACTGCGCTATCTTCTTCCGGGATCACAATCCTGAACGGGTTGACCAGAGGGGATCTGACAGGGACCAACGTTGGTGACTAGCTGTAAACTAACCACACCAGAGCACCATGTGTGTCGTCGATGTTTACTTGTATTACGGGACGTCTCGACGTCGGCGCATACACGTTGGCAATGGAGCTAGATCGGTCGAGATCATTTCCTATGGTGGTACCAGGCATGCAACCTAGTGCACGATCCTCCCGAGCACTGTGGTTACTGTCCCGTTTGATTGCTCGACGTTCTAATGGCACACGATTGAAAAGTAACCCGTCATTTGTCAAACGAGATACGTCAGATACTCTGCCAATACGGTTTTCTTAGTGTCACGCAATGACAGCTGACATTTCAGTGACGTTGTACGAAAAACATTGGCTAAAGTATTTGGGAACAGTTTTCAAGTATTTCGAGGTTATGTTTTTGGGGTAACATAAAGGATAATGTGAAAGATGAATGATCGATGTCCACAGGATTTCATCAATGGGACATTTTTTATGGTACAATACCATGCAGATCAGCTATCACGTAAATAGAGAAATAGATCTCGTTATTGCTATTCTAGTTTGATCAATGGCGTTAATTAATTTTTTTTAATTATTATTCTCGACCATAGTTATGTAGTACTGGCATGTTTCGTTTATTATTGAGCGAATATTCATTAAAATTGACTTACAATTGTCGATATGGATCCTGCCGTATCGCCGCCATTGTTTCTGATGAAATGTTCTCCAAGCTGATTAGTGGCTACGTTATCGCAATCACCAAATCTTCTTAATAACACAATGCACTGTCTGTCAAAAATGTTCCTGACACACTATCCTCATCCAGACGCGTTAACGTAATTGGTCTTGATCAATATTTTATTAAAAAAAAAAGAAAGAAAAAGATATCGACAAACCGGAAGATTATTAGAAATTATTGGGAAACTTATTAACAGTGCGTGATCCTTGGTCGCGAATTTTTTGGTCGTTTTTTTTTTTACTTTCTGATAAGAAGCTCTGCTTTGTATTCGGTGGGACGTTATGTTAGATGAGATCTATTTTTTTTTTAATTCCACTGTATTCGACCAAACCGAACATGGATCGGTGTCTTCCTCGAGAAAGTAGGAGTCCGTGAGAGGATGCTTGCGGAATGGAGCACTGCGGCGTAATGACATGGTCTAGGAGATGCCAGTCAGTTTTGTAATAACGCGGGTAAAAAGTGAATTTCCCAAGGTGGGGAAACGCGTACCTGGCCAATCCGAATGCCAGGATGGTACGCGACGGCCAATCAGACCGGGACATTCCGGAGCGCATCTTCGCCAGATGCTCTCCCAGCCTTATCTATCTATCGCAGCAAACTATTTCGCATAGAACCACGAGTGACGTAACTCTTCCGGTTCTGCATGGATACCTAATGGTATTTCCCAAACGGATTAAAAGAAGGTGACAACTATTAATCCAGCGAAAAGTAGATTCGCAAAAATGGTAAATTCAAATTTTCTATAAAAATCTTTTCATCCGTATAAAAAGATCTGATCATTTTCAAATATCTTTTTCTTTCTCTTCTAGCATATTCCAGTTCGGGATACTCAGGATCCTCGCAGGTCACAGATATCGCGGAAGAGCACAGCATCTTCGTGGATCCGGTATTATGGTTACGTAAATCCTCGAAAACGGTATTCTTTGAGGATGGTATCACTGGATCACACCTATCAATGTAACACCCTTGCGTATACCTATTCCGCATAGAATTCCGCACGCGGTTAACGGGTTCTCTTGGAAATTGGCAAAGCGAGCAAGGGAGTCCTGACGGCAGTTTCGCTGCAGGAGGAGAACGGGCGATACTAAGAAAAGAAGAAGACGAAGAAGAAAGAAGGAAAAGAAAGAACAAGAAGGTTCCGGGTTCGATTCCCAGGCTTGTACGGAATATTTTCACCTCCGATCTAGATGAGCGATGCCTACGTACCTAGTAAACACGAAGTGGTAGCAATAAATTATTATTGTCCGGATCATTTCGTGGCCAAGGGTCAATCCCGGATCGTACCGAATGCAGCGTCAGGGATGCTGTAAGGTGTTCGATGATAATGGTGGACAAGTAAAAGTGCATTGAATGACTGATGATGAAAATTTACTATAAAGCTCCTTGTCGAGAAGCTATTAAAAAGAAACAATGCAAAGAATTCGTCATAGGATTCTAAACGGTTATCAGAACGGTTTTAAAGTCTTATCTAAATGAACTGCGTAACACAGGGAACCCTATAACTCTTATGCCTTTTACTTAGTCGTGATCAGAACCCACGATACAAGCCCTTTTACCGAGAAAGCGACTAACTAACTGTTACAAGCAACGTAACTCTATTGTTCCCTCTTATGCGAGGCAACGCCATTATGTGAACTTTCGCGTAGCTCACGGTAAAGAATAATATTTGGCACGGCTGGTCCAGACAGTTATATTACCCACAAGCTGCTACCAAGCACACATCTTGTTTCCACCACGAGGAGTTAATTGTTCAGAGCCGAATTTGGTGTCAACGGGATTTATTCAAGAAATCATTGTTATCTGATGAACTAGATTCTTTTTTTTTTTTTGGCAAGAACCGTCCCGCTTCTCACTGCTTTTTCGCACACTGCGACCATATTATGGTTTAGAATTTTGTTTTGTTATTTTTTTGGTCAAATCCTCGTCTTTCTGGATTCCTAATGGACTGTTAACTGTTAAGTAAGGTTGTTATCTACTTTTACCTGCGGCTCATAAGACTGTATTTGTTCCATTGAGCTAAGTGCGATTATTCTTCTTGCTTCTGTTAAAAAAAGGTACTTGAGCATCTGTAACGAGTGTCTGCTTCAATAGGATTAATGTGTTTATTGAATATAATAATTATAGCGTCATAACAGCTCGTTAACTGTATTTTTCTTAACTACTTTGAGGATTCCTCGGCTCATGGTAATTTTTATTACTTTTCAAGGAAATTTAGAAATGTCGTTC
>JARQSV010000329.1:1020816-1054980 GCA_030142285.1 Calameuta idolon | reverse complement strand
TTTACAAAAATATAATAATGATCCTCCACTTTTTTCTCATTAAAAAAAATTTTTTGCAGCAAACGTCAGATGTTCATTGGCTTAGGAATTGTCGCATGCGAAATTCTGTTCCTTTATGCAATTGGTTCACCATGCTCGATCCCTAATCCCAAATGCAACGGCATCAATGAACCCAGTAGCAGTCGATTCACAAATGATAAATGGACTATATAATTTAATCCAAATTGAAATTAATTTATCATGTTTAAAGCAATACGTTCGCACGACCCTCAGGGACATCATAGACTCATCCGACACACTTTTCCTCTACATAAAACTGACTATTAAATAGGCTGGTGGTACCTGATCCAAGAAGGTCACGATAGTGAGCAGATAGATTGCATATTTGATAATTTGATCAATATATTTGATAGACCTTTTTATGACTTGATAAAACATATTTCAAGGACACACACAAGCTAATGTTATTATCTCTCTTCACAGTCAAATAACATTATTCGTTGCCAACCTTGATCCACTTAATTATACAAAAACTTTCGCAAGTCCATGTATTAGCATACAGTAAAAACAAGGTGAATTCACGATACAGTCGAGCGATTCGCGTTAATCACGCATTAATTAATTATAATTAATTTAAAACAGACGAGACTCTAATCTAAGTTTTTCTACTATATACTTAAAGCCAAAATCTTATTAATCTAATGTAAAACATATCAGACGACCCAGTCGACATTGAAAGTTAGCAAGGAAACGGTACCTCGCGTTAACGGTGTCTCTTGTAATTAAGTAAATTGTTGGGTTCGCGTGTTACGTATACGTATGCGAGTACACGCATATATTATGTATATTAATGTACGAGGCAAGGAAGCTCACATGATCCGGATGATGGGCCGTTCAGAGATGAAAGTACCACGAAGAATCATTAGCAGCTTTCTGCATCGTCTAACCAGCCGGTATAAAGTTAACAGAACTATTTCCATTGGTATGAATACCGGTATTGGAGCCTGTCAATAGTGCTCTTTTTTTTTCTTCTTTTATCTAGTTAAATTATTTTATCACGGTCGACGTTGACCCAGTTCATCTAGCGTGGAAGCCCTGTGCGCCAGAAGATTTTGCGATGAGATGTCATTCTTGTCGCCTAATTTTATTCATCGGAAGGCGCGTGTAATTGGAATGTATCGGATAGCGGTCCCCGAGATGGCTGCAGCAGGCCCCACCCCGCTGATTGGTATTAAATTGAGACTGTAGAAGAAACCGCTTGAATTTTTCCGTAACCGGCAACAGGAAAAACATTGAGACCGTTCGTGTAAACAGATACAAGAGGAACCGTTGGAATAAATGATAATTATTGTCGACGGATCAACGAAGAATATCATTGACAGAGTAATACGATTACAATATCAGTGGATAGATCGTTCCATGAAAATTAATACGTTTAAATATTCTTTTCTACGATAATATTAGTCACAGCTGACTGTACCCGCCGTTAATGTAACTCATTGAGGTTAAGCCAGCGTGGCGGGATTTTCAAAAGTCTCCAAGGGCCGAATGACGCACTGCCGCTAATTGCACTTCGATTGGAGCAATGTACACATTGTTTGGTGGCTGATGGGATGAATTTCATAGCAGCCATAAGGAATACTATCAGACTGGAAGCTTCCCACGAAGAATTCGATTCGACACGCCTGCCCCTCTTTTGCCAGGTAAAACGCAAACACTGTTATGGTATAAGAGATATGTACCATTATTGTATAGACGTATAATTATGTATTGGTTGTACCTCAGAGATCATCTAGAAATTTCTACTCTGTCACGCTTTTGAATGATTCTTATGGATAATTTGACACTTTTAGGATGTGTCCTTTTGCTAGGATTCTTCGTTCGGACGATAAAAAGTTGTAAGTGGTCCATTACCGTTCCCTGAGACGAATCTTTCAAGTGGGAGATCATCGTCGCCTATAGAATGGAATTTTAATGACGATTAGACTCAACAAAGATATACTATCTAATGCGTGTGTGTGCGGGCGTGCGTGTGTGTGGGTCTCACTATCTTTATCTACCTTTGTTTTAGGATTGCGAGGGCAAGGACAGTACACCTTTTGGTGCGGATTTTATACAGGATTGCATAATGGCATTATGCTCCACGAACCCAAGAGCCGCTTGGTCTTACGCTTGGCTTGGTGGCTGGTACATTGTTATATATATATTTTTATATGTATAAATATATATACCTGCTCACCTCCATTTTCTAAACTGCCCGTGAACTTGAAGGTTGCCAACTGTTTTCATGCCTAAGAGTAACAAGAACGGCGAGAGTGCTGCTCCCAGTCATAAAAGTTCATCGAAGAGCATCTTCACCAGGAAACGATACACTCTGCTTTTATTGCTGACTTCTTGTGTAACGGGTTATCTCATTCTTATAGAATCGTGATAACGAAAGTGGATTTCCGGTTGAGAAACATGTTTTTTTTTTTTTTTTATTAATATAGAAGAGGGAAGGAAGTATCGATGCGTGATCATTGGTTAGTTCTTTTTCAATTTATCATCCCGCACTTGGGGGACTATTGGCAGATTGACTATTGAATTTTTCCTGAAGGAGCCAGACTTGGGTTTTGATCTTGTTCGCTTTGTGGGATCTCCCTTAATGTTTGTATTTGTTGATGTATCTGTTATGTTGGATTTACTAGAGCTTTTAGTACTGATATCGAAAAAGGTTTCGGAATTTGTCGAATCTGAGTCTAAGTGCATCGGATCATTGGCGAAATTTTGAGTTTCATTATTGTAGTGACGGTTTAGCGTAAAGTTATGTGTGAATTCTTCAAATGCGATCCATAATTCACAAATCTTCTCGTTCATTCTTTTCGATTGATCCTTGCGATTGATCTCGATCTCCATTTTGAGATTTTCTTCTGTTCTGCGTAGATCGTTACGATCCACGCACTGTAGGAGTTTTGAAAATAAGTTTTTTTCTGCAATGGATCGATCATCCTTTGACAATTTTTCAGAATCAACATTTGATCCAGATTTATCTGTTTTTGGAAAACTTGATTGGCGACAAGTATCTCTATGCTCAGCATTCCTGATAAAATAGATTTTTCTGTAAATTGTATGTGCTCGATATATATTTTATTTTGACACCTACCAATGTTTTACCTCGTTTTTAAATTTTTCCCAATTTTTGTCATGCAAATCGACTATTTCATCTTTTAACCGACTCTCGCAATTGTCAATTTGTTTTCGAAAGTTGACGTAGGACTTTTTATTTCGCCTTTCAAGATTCTCCAAGTGTCTTTGTAACCTCTCATAAGATTTCTTCGTCCTCTCAGCATCAATTTCCTGTCTGTTTCTCTCCCTCTGGATGAGTTCGCTTGTTTTCTTGCTCTCTTCCGCGTGCCAATCTTTCAAGCTTCTCTTGAATGTTCTAGTTATCTTCTGGGAGAGAGAATAAGCCAATAAAAATAGAGAAGAAAATAAAATAAAACGACTTGCTTTTAGCAAGTGATAAGTATTAATAATTAAATGATTAAAACCTGATAAAATAATTCTGTAATTCTCCATATCTCACGGTCTAGTCTTTTTCTTTCGTTCTGTTGCCATCTTGATATCTCGCACTTAGATCTATCAACAAATTCATCCTTCCAGGACTCCAAGTCGATCCTCAAGGGATCAGAATTATTTTCCATCTGACATTGCAAAGCAAACTCGCGATTCCTGGCCTTTTCCAAACTCAATTCTCTTCTCAGATTGATAATTTCATTTTCGGAATCTGTCACTCTTTGCTTCAGGCATTCCATAACTGCCCTCAAGGATTCATAATCTGATAGAAAGATTAAATTTACTTGGTTACTTTCAAAGCAATCCATTTACCACGCACCTTCCTGCGCCGGTAAACTTTGCTTTCGATTCTCTCCGGTGTCGCTAGTTTTTCCCGGAGGTTTCTTCAGGACTTCGACTGTCCTGTCTCCGCAATCCTGTATACCTTGTCTCTGGATTCTCATACTTTCCTCCTCACGTGACGCATCTGTACGAGAGTAATCGTCATCGTCGACCTCGCCGTCGGCGCTGCAGTCGACAGACGTGGCTCTCGAGGAGATGACGGAGTCGGTTTCTTCCTCGATAGGCGACAATAAATATTTACCACCTTGTATCCCATTGACAGAATCGCATTCAATTAAAGAATTAGATTTTCCATCCACTGACATGTCACCTGATAACAATTTGAGACTAGTCAAAGAGTTAAGATATTACATTTACGAATTAACAAATTTCAGTATCGCTTCTTCGAGGTTAATTCTACAGTGCTCTAATAGTAAACCTTGACTTTCCTTCTTCCGCAGCATCATTCTGCCTGTCGCACGGCGAGGAAGAAACTTTGAAAGTTGAAGCAACAAAAAATACTAATGGCCACTCTCTTAGCGGCCTTATCACGTGCGGCGGTCAATTTTCAATTTCGCTGACCGAGCGCGGAAGTTCCCAGTGGAGAATTGAGAAGTCGCTCGAGTCATGTGGTTCCGCACATTTGATAATTTGATACGGTCAGCTGTCGGACTGAGTGACATGTAAAAGTGTAATGGCGTAACGCGTATGTATACTTGACACAGCATCCAACGACTGTTCCTAACCTCATTCGATTTATCATAACCGCAAATAACCCTTTGCGCGTCAAGGGACGTAATATAAACCCATAAAATATCCCTAGTAATTACGAACGATGAAATGTTTCCAAAAAATCATCAAGAATTATTAATATGCTCACTCAAAATAAGGTTATCGTTCCTCTTTCACGTATTGACGATTTTAAATAAATATTAAGTAAACCACAATATGTCATATTAAACGCTGACGATTACAGTCGTTAAGGTTAGGAAAGCGATGGTGTATCTTACCGTAAATGAAAATTGCGCAACGCACATAACAGTTATCAAGCGTGACTAGTATAATTCGTAAGCATTAAACCATAAGAAAAGGAGCAAGTCGTGTTGCAGTCATAACAAAAGTTGGAGTTTAAACGTCAAGAAATCATCGGGCTATTTACAGTGTGCCTGCAGCGTCAAACATCAAGACTCTTGCGTATCTATAAACTATTGTACCAAACAGTTATTAAGGATGACTCGATAATTTTAAACCGTCCAGCTACCTGAAAGACTGCGATACTACATCCATACTACCGAAGTGACCGCAGGACGTTCTACATACGGCGATCTTAGTTCCTGCAAAGTATACATATTTCTTATGGTAAGTGGGAATAAAGCAGTAGACACATATAATATTTGAGTCGTACTCGTTGCATGAAGATTTTATTATTTACCCAGGTAAAACAATGCCATAATATTATAAGTCCCAATCTCTGATGGATGGACGTATCCAAGAAATCTCAGGCCCGTGACTCAGGTCGGAGTCCTGAAGATCGTGGAAGCTCTGAGCGATCGCGTGGCTGATGTTGCGTGCCGCGCGACGACGTTCCTGGTTGGAAAAGAGGAAGAAGTAAGGAAGTAAGGAGTGCCCGAGGCCCTCCCTTTCTCGCGAAGTAACAGAAGGGGCCCGAGAAAATGAGCAAGAACAGTAAGAGAGTACGGCGTAAGGATTCACACGGTACGCGCTACGGGCATAGCGGTCCTAGCGGTACGATACCTGTTCATTTACATCTTTACTAATATATATATATATATATAAAGGAGAAAGAAAGATATATATATATAGAACGTAGGAACTTGTACAGCTGAGTGACGTAGATATACTTAGACTAGACACAGTTTGCATTCTGATTTCCGTCTTGCATAATTCGTCCCTGAAGCACAATATTTTAGTAGCTGTTGAATCATGAGCTAAAGCCCTCTTGATCTTGAGTTTTATTTAACGTCATTACGTCAATGATCTTACGGTAATCCAGCATCCACTGGTCCACAGTGATTTTCGTGATTCTTGGAAAACAAGATGACCGACAACAGTTCTCGTTTGACGCAATGATAATGGATCGATGCTTAGCGGTTTAAAAACAGAAAATTGAGGGCGGGTCGGGCCGTGGGACCGTTCCGGAGGTGGGGACCGCCAGGACGGATTGACACTCCTGAAGAAGGATCTGGCTAAATTTAAATCGACGTCACGCTATGCGACTCCATCGAGCAGCAATGCGGTCCGCTAGGTTTATCCCGGGGACGAGCGCAAATCGTGGTCCTCTTTAATTCTCTGACTAATCTCTGTTTAATGGATTTTTTTTTTTTCATCTAGAAAAATCAACATGCCATCAACATTTGAATCACTGGATCATGATTACCGACTGTGTCTGATTGTGGAATTTGTTCATTGGAATTTCTATCTCTCCTTTGGCATCCTTGATAAGGTCATCTTCTTCCAGTACAGACTACATTCTATCGATGGCAGGGATCATTTGCTAAAATTAATCATACACGACTGTATTGGGCTCCAGACGTGACCTTGACTTTCGCAAGAAGTGATGAAAGAAACGAATAGCCGTCATTCAGGTATCACAAATTTTTCATTGTCAATTAGACAAATCGAAGTCACTCGGTTTTCATTAGATTATAAATTATAAAGATCAACGATGACTGGTTACGAATTTCTTTTTGTTTTTTGTTCCCCTGCAGCCGTGGTGACCAGGCGTCCAGTTAATGGATTGTCCAATAAGCGAAACGGCCATTGAACTTCTGCTTAAATGACTCGGCATTCGGGTATCCAGTGGCTCAAGTCATTCCTCCAGTTTATGTGATCAACCCCAAGAAGATGTTGGACAGTGTGAGACGTAAAAAGAAACATTGTAATACTGATGAATGATCACTGATTGTACTCTGATCCGACCGGAAGTGATTATACGATTTATTGAGCTATTCATCACTGAACCCAAACAGCGCATTGGCTCACTAAGAAAACATTTTTAATTAGCTTCTACTGTCTTTCGCGGTATCGTTACTACACGTAATCATTATCCTAGAGTATCCACGTGTTTCTGAAAACTGTGAGCGTAGCATTCAAAGTGGCGGAGGGTCAATGTCAACATTATTAACTGCCATGAGAATCATTCCTCAACGCATGACCAAAACGACTTGGACATTTTTCAAGGCGTTGAACTTTACTTCTACTTTGTAATTCCGGTGATTCATGTTTTTGCACTCATGGGAATTTACTCACATTAGCCAATATACCAGGTAACGTCTTTCACTCTCTTTCAAGCATGAGGCCACCGCCTCATCACATTCTTAAAATTATATTATTTCTAGGATTTCCTGGAAGAAAGATCAATCTCCACCTTGAGCACTTTTCTACTCTTCCTCGCTGTTCACCTCTGCGGATGCAATGCTAATTTTACGATTCTGTCAGACTAATTTCGCACGAGTCTGCGTCATCTAGCGGTGGACGCCATTGCGGTACAGTTATTAATTACAGGACAAAAGTGCCGTCTTGATGCTCGCAGTCACGGACTATTGACGGCGGCGTCGCGGCGCACCGAATTCACTCGAAGCTGTCATTTTCATAGAGGAGGTGAGACAATAATTATTTTTTCCTTAAATCCTCACTTCATATAAAGTTCAGATCAAGGGTCTAGGTAATGGTGGCTTCGACCTTCGCTTTCTTGACTAGTGTTTTTTTTTTTACTTTTATAAATATCTTCACCACGCGATACCAATTTCCCCTGTTGACGTATCTAATTATTATATACCTATACCACCAAGGTAAGCACGTAAATATAGGTATAACACTGAGCACTGTAATCTAACGAGATAATCAAAATACTTTGACCGCGTAACTAGAATACCATAGGTGGTCCATTCTACCTTCCATATCCTAGCTGAAAAATACACTTTAAATTACATAATATCCAACGCGTTACAATTTATATAAAATATATATATATATATATATATATATATATATATATAACACTCAATAAGCAGTTTCCCATTGGTCATTTAACTAAAGACTTGAATGCCTCAAAAAGTCAGCAGTCTGTGACGTCCATCCATTGAAAATTGAAATTATAGAGTTGCATAAAAATTAAAATGATTATAAATGCTAAACTCTAATCCACATAGATTTGCTACAATTTTTATTATATCAAATCCTGTATATAAGACTCTACATGATATATACTAATCTTGAACTTCTTACTAACAATAAGTAAGAAGAGTACATGGACGATGTTACAGTTACAAAGTATCGGTACATGTATTACCATTAATGGCGGGGACAGCAGGGTTTTTTATATATTTTGATTAGTCATAGTTTAATGGATATGAAGCCGGTGCATTGCGATTTCATGCACGATATTTGTTCAGCCATTTGGCTCAGAAGGAATGTGAATACGCGTGGGTAAGACGACGATGATCAGGTCGCATCCACCGTATCAACGGTGCAGGTACTGTTAACTTCACAGGATACTTATTATCGGTATCCTGGTGTTACTTGTATGATATATATTATGGTTATTTCCTCTTTTAAATTTTATTCTATTTCAGAGACCGTGGAGATGGTTTCATAGCCATCAGGATGTCAGCAGGTGGGGATTTGTATTATGAGCTCAGAAATGGACATTGAAGCTATGGTGCTAATCGAGGTGAGTGCAAGTAATGTTGAGATTGTAGAATTGATAAGGGGAGCACTCGCCCGAAGAAGGGAAGACGAGCATGTGGGTGAAGGCTGGAGGGTTCTCCAGGATATGTCGAAAGTGAAACTCAAGGCCCAGGTACTATACTACGCAGGCTTTGACGGCATTGTCCATTCTTAAATACTCATTCTGGTGCATTCCGTTGCGGAAGGGCAGTTTAGAGTGAGACGAAATATGTTTTTCTTGTCTCTTCATTATATTTTCATGGTTGTGGTTGGTACAATATGTTTTGCTATGTTATCTTTGTCGTTGATCTTCCTTGAATATGAATCATATGTATTTAATTGCAAGTCGTTCAGAAATCAGGAGGGTCTGTGGTCTTTCTATAGTGTTGAGATTCAGTTTACTTGAGATTTGCTGGTGGTTTTGGTAAGAACAGTGTAAGCAGCATGGCAACTGAAAGTTAAGGAAAAATGTATTATGAAATGTTGGAGAATATGTAGGTAAGGCGATTTTTAGTCATCTTACATGCGATGAAACCAGATAATTCAATAATTGGATATATACAGCCATAGGCAAGAAAGACTGGGAACAAGAGGTTGCCCAATAGAGATCCTATTCCTCCTAACATCATGGTCAAGCTCACTGCCATTGTTCTGAAAGAAAAAGGCAGCAGGAAGCTTGTAAATATAACAATATTACTTGACCGTAATGTGAAAGATAGAAGAGAATGATACCTTAGCGTAGTAGGGAAAACTTCAACAGCCACACCGATAACCACACTTATCAATGTGGTCAGGACTCCAACGTACAAGCAGCTTAGAAACAAGATAATGAGTCTATCTGATGCCCATATCATGGTTAAGATTGAAACCAAAGAAATAATTAAGCAAATCACTAAAAGGAAGAACAAAGAATTAAGAAAAACAATTGGAATATCACACATGTGTCTTCGATGCCATTACAACATGATTGGTATAAAGTCTATGCAGTCCACTTACGCAGCAGCTTTTTACTCCCAATAAACTTGAGCAACGCTGCAATAAAGATACAACCCACAGTAACAGTACTTGACATAATAATACTGTTCAGATATACTGTATTGTCCACGACAATCTGCAAGAAAGTTTTATTTTCAATACCCTCATTTATAGCGGTAGGTTAAATTGAACTGTCAGTTTAGACATCCGATCAGTCACGCAACGTCTCGTTATAAGAGTGACATTACTTTTTTGCACTCAGTCTCAACAATATACTCAGCAGCAGCAGTGACAGTATTGTTGGCAGTCACAGCTGTCGAGAAATCTAAAATCTCGCAGAATCCAGGAACACCATTTGAATAATTGTAATGCTCCCCGCTGAATTCATTAAGAATTGCAAATATCTGTGGCATCCATAATCTGAACGTCATTGCTCTGTAAAAACAGACAAAAATCTTAACTTAAATTTTGAAATTTTTTACGTTCAATGACACTCACCCAAGCATAACACAAAATTGCAATGATACAACCAGTAGAAGTGGCGCCAGAAGAGGAAGTTTGAATAATGGTTTCATCTGTGACAATCCTTCCCAGAAATTAATTTTGGGAATTTGAGTTGTTGTTGATTCGTCATCTGCCGATATGCCACGAGCTAATTCGTTCTCCAACGAGATAATCTAACAAAACTGTCTGTCATTAGACTGTGCTCTTGCTCTTACTGAATATATTTGATGTAGGACTTATCGTCATGATCATAATCATGATCATCTTCATCTTCATCACCATTACATATATACATATATATATATATGTATCCCAGTTGTATTATGTACTCACGGGATAACTCTCGGGTGTGTTTCCTGTATTCATCACGTATATCTTACGCAGGATACGCAAGGCTTCATCGTTATGTCCTCGTGACATCAAGAACTTGGGGCTCTCTGGGAAGAAACAAAGACAAGCCACTCCTATTAAAGCTGGGATCCCAGACATCATTAGATATATGCGCCAGGAAGACAAAACGAAGGAATCGTCGAAGAGTACGAGATTCCAGTCACGAGGGATTATCAACCAGGCCAAAACTGCAAGGATATTCGAATGTCTAGGATACATCTTTTTTTATCTGATACGATATGCAGTAATTGTAGCTCTTATCGGTTGTTATCATTACCTGCGTTCATGATAATACCAAGTGAACCGTACAGTCCAAGTAGTAGCATCACTTTTGATCTGTGTCTTGTCGCGTGAAATTCAGCACAGTACGACATGGCAACTGCGTATGGACCGCTTTGACTGAAAATTCATAATTGTCATTTACAAAGTTCCATGATTTTTAATTTCACAATCAGTGACATAACAGAACTTACATGAATCCACTTGAAAATTTGAGAAACACCAGAGTCCAGAAATCTTGCGCTATGCCGGATAGTATATTGCATACAGCGTCTGCTAAGCCTCCGTAAATTAAAATTTTTCTTCTGCCCTGAACATCAGCAACGTATCCCCATAAAAAAGCACTGCATACCAAACCTAAGATAAGTATTTTAGTCACAATGTGTCACTGCTGGTTTCATTTAAGACCACACATTTTACGTACCAGCGTATATTATAGAATTTAAGATTCCTTTGTGAAACAGAGTCAACTTTAACTCGCATTCCGCTGTTGGTAAAATCATTGACATGTTCCCAGTGTCAAAACTTGGAGACCATAATACCGGAATAACCGTGATCAGTAATAAGTAATGAAATTTTCCATATCCGCTTGCATCAAGAGCCGTTTCGAAATCTGCACGTTTCTTTCCGTGCTGACCTTTCAAGGATAAAAATACAAATTTAAAAAAGTTAAATCGTTTGATCGATGTTTAAAATTTTTTTTTTTCAAATACTTACTCAAAATATCCAAAACGATGCTATCTTTTTTCTGGGCGATATTCTGAATAGGGTATGACTTAGCGTTGAAACGCATTTCGCTTCTGGTTTCATAATACTCTGTGCGTTGGATGTAGAAAAATTTGGTCCTGGCAGATTTCTTTTTTTTTTTTCACCACAAACCCCTCAGAATTTTGAAAAACATTAAATCAATTCTAACGCTACGAATTATTATGAATTATCATCGGACCGTGTCGACGTACTCACTGCTCCATGATGGCACCTGGAGTGATATTATACAATTCTCTACTTCAAGCTATTAGCGTAATAGTCCCACGTTTTGAAAATTCTGACACTCTTCGTTCATTCGTTAATAATTTTATCATTTGAGTAAACGGCTTCGTGTCTGGCGCTTGTATGTTTCTGGTGGTTTTCGTACATGAATTATTGTTAAGCATAATCAATTTCTCGATTAATTCGACTAACGTGGAAATTTTATCATTTCTTATTCACATTTTTTTTTACCTCTTAACAACCTTCTTCGGTCTCCCATGTAATCATACACGGTCTTCCGGCATTCTTCACTTTCGCCTTTACCCCGTTCTCTTGACATCTTCACAGAATTGCACTTTATCATGTTCCGCTTTACACGCGACTGCATTTTTCTGCATTTCTAGTACCTCTAAAAAATTCATTACAGACATCCAAATTGTAACGATTCAAATGGGGATACATATATAAATTTTTATAAGTAGAAATAAAGTCTTAGTAATTAAGTATTAATTAAGTCAGCCTTAATCTTCAGGACATACCTCTGAGATATGCATTTAACTGGTCTTTTTTTAGTGGCATACCTATTCGTTGAATATCGAAAAATTTCTTATCAGTTATTGCTCAAATTATTTATAACTCAAGCCACGTGCCCAAACGTCACGTCATATTTTAAGCAAATATCACTGAGATATATGGTTTATAAAAATCATCGTAAATTAGAGATTTTCTCCAAAAAAAATTAATATAACTATTTCAATGCGTCTAGCATATATAAATAAGTCTCGTACCTGTCGTACGACACTTTAAGAATTTCAAAGATTTTTAATGTATGCAGCATGCACATAACCTACAAATTTACTTTTAAAATGTATTCGATCCTCGAACATTGATTTGCTCCAGTGCTCTATCTTTTACTCCAGTTTGTACGTCAGTATATTATTATAATCTATTATAATATATATGCAGTTAATATCTACTGCAGTAACTAGTCGTTAATGTTTCAGGTAAAATATTAAAATGGTACAGACATACCTGGACCTGACGCCTGAGTTTGCCTATTTAAATTCCACCAGTGGGACAGAGACAAAAATTGGTTCAAGGTACCAGCCATTAATGAAGTAAGTGAATATTCGCGCTACATGCATATACTTCACATTATTTCAAAAAACTTATTTTTCAAAGAAAAATTGTACAGCTCTCATTAATATCCCTTTATCAAAGTAATTAGGAATATCGTAAGGAAACATGTGTCTCGTAAATACGTCGATAATTTTCACAAGCATGCACAGCTGGTTTGACATAAGGAATGTTTAACATTAAGAAATGTTTATTGCTACGACATATGATTAAATTAGGCAAGTGTAGATTCGACGATCAAGTGACACATGTTCAGAAAAAACAAGAACTTAAAAAAAAATTCAATGTTGTGCTTGACTTATCCAAATTGAATCTGGTAAGTAATGTTTCCTTTTTACGTACGTATTTGCAAACGAAAATAATTCTCATGAGAAATTCACCGTGCTGCCATCTATCCTACGAAATTATTTGCTGCGTATCTTTTTCAAGTACCTCCCATTCATGCGTTTCGCAGTAGCAATTTTATTCCATTGTTGCCTTAACAACCGGATATTCCGCGTTCGCCTTGACTGTACATTTATGACACTTTAACAATACCCGATAAAGAATTCACACTGACTTCACTAAGGGGTCAGGATCATTCGCTAGCTTTAATTTCTGTCGCTATAAAAGCTACGTATACAAGTTCTCTCTGCAGCCGTGACATCGTAGAGGAACAAAAGTCAATAAAAAGAGAGTAGAAAACTGTCATGTCCCTAATATCTTAGGTAATTATTATACACGGATAGTAAAATGAGTTCAATTTGAGCTCAACACCTCGAATTATGAACTCAGCTTGTAGCAACAGTTTATGTACAATTCAGCAGATGTTTTATGTTCATTCTTTCAGCGCACACATTGACCTCAAATCGACTAAATTATTTCACCATATGTTGATTGTGCTTGTGCCAAATTCGATTTATGTTCTATAGTTTATTGCTAGATGGCGCGCATGTAGGCAAATATTCTTCTGAAGTATTGCGCTCGATTGGTTCTTATTGTCCTTTGTGGCTTTGTCTCAATAAGGAGGTGCGTTTTAGTAGGATTGGTTAATCCTAATAAAATCTTGCACGATATAAACGTGGTCCATGAAGTCAATTTATAAAAGCGACAGTATATGTATACAAACTGTAAACTCAATTTCCAAAAGAGTCACGCCAGACTACTGACCAAGGGTGATAAAATCACCCTTGCTGACATCCATGTCACGCGTGAGTCTCTTTGCTTTTTATAATGACTCCTGAATGTTTGTAAAAATATATAATTTATAGAGTCTTGAAAGTCTCACATATCATCATGTTAAAGCATATTTCATGCATTATAATCAATCAGTATCTTGATATCTATTTTTATTGTTTAATTCCCTTTCCTCTCTTGATAGCAACTGCTGATTTCTTTTCATTAATTTCATGCTGTATTCCTTACTAGCTTCTTGTGCTTCTCGATACGCAATTGATTGAGTGTATTGAGAAACCTTAAAATAATTTAGAAAATTATTAAGTCAATGGTTCTGCTGTATGGTTGACACCTGTCAGACCGTGACACAAAGTATTAAATCCTGAGTATAACTATTGACAATATCGAAAGTACCTGATTATGAAAGTTCAGATAGCTGTTGATAATCTCATAAGCTAGAACTCCAGTGATGCCCAAGAGAATGATCTTTTGCATTCGTAATTTCCGTGCGCACTCCGTATTTCTTCTGTCGTTGAACATTTTTTCTTTATAAGAAACATATAAAAACCTTATCGCTGGACAAGGCGTTGCCGTCATCCAGAGTTTGCATTTTTTAATTAATTAATTTAACAAGGTATCAAACGTCAAAGGAAATACAGCGATGTACTTGGTGAATCAATGCATGTTCGTCATTATGAAATTTGCGAATCGAAAACAATGGACAGGAAGTGCAGGAATAGTTATGCTCATTATGCTGCATTCACAAACATTTAGTTTTTTTTTACTGACCAAAACGAACTGTTAGGACATCTTTAGCGTTTCTTGTTCGTAGTAGTAAGTATAGTCTCATGATACATTGTGTCTCCCGTATATATTATAAGAATGGTAATAACAACGCCTAAAATTTCAAGGGACGAAAAGTTTCTGATGGTAAGAGAAATACCGTTATGGTTTTCCGTGACTTTGACATCATCGACGGTGCTGCCACCTGTGAGAAGAATCAGCTATTACTTCGTTAACTTGGATAAACTGTACGCAGTTGTTATCTTCGGTCAACGTTTATACGACGGGCAAGGAAAAAACTTTTTTTTTCAATAATCGCAACAAGTTTCAAGAAGCTGTTCAGAGATGGCGCTGCCGTAGTTACAAAATGGCGTCGGGTCAATAGAAGTAGCTGAGTCGAAGGCCGTGAGTGAACGTAGCCCGGAATTAAGGGCCGTAGCCGACATTTCTCATGGTACGCGCACGGTGCGGAGTGTCTAAAATGTGGCTGAAAAGTGTAAACGGTATAAACGAGGCACGCTGAGAGCTCGCCTCGTGATAACATGCGAAGGAATCGCACGCGAAATGCACATTTAAATTATCAGGAACGTACGTAAATTATAGTTGGCCACAAAATGGCTTCGGGCGACAATGTGGATGTGATTGAGATGCTCGAAAGTGACATCGCCGGACCGGCCCGGGCTACAGAAAATCATCTCAGGCCTGATGATTCAACGGATGAAGACAGTGCGTACATTCTTACTTTGTCTTACTTATCATTTTATCATTAACATAACCTATAAGTCTCTTCTTGTTCATGGGTAGACGGGCGTCGCTCCTTACTCGCATGATTTCATCTGTTTGAATTTCTTACTCACATTTCATACATTCTTATTATATTGATTACATCGAGTTTGATTCACTATTTATTCTCTTTTTAAATACATTTAATTCGCGAGAATCATCAGGGTCATGTATGCTTAGAATTTCTCTTTGACAGTTGATGGGTGGCACCCATCGTTACATATCATTACATATTACTAGAATCATTATAATAGAGGCATCCATTAAATTAAATTCTTTTTATGATCGCGAAACGCCCCTTTATTTATTTTCGCTAATTATCCCGTATTACTCGTTAGTATTTATCAGTTTGGACATTTTTTTAACATTATTTTGTATTATTAATAATTCGACTGCTCCAATTTTTTGAATGAAAGCTTTTTCGATTATTCGAGCTATTACGATTTTGCACTTATTGGCTCTTTTATACAAGAAAGTATCCTCAAGGATTTATACACGAAACATAACAATGTCAGATCCAATAAGGCGTGTCTATAACAAATTGAGCCAATGATTTTCACAGCTGATAACCAAATGTCCCTGGTGTCCCACTTTTACTGTATTAAGAATAAATGGAAACCACCGAAAGTTTACTATCTTAATTTTTATTCAAACTCGAGCCAACGTCGAAAATTTATTTTAACACTGCACGAACAATTCCAAGTAATGTAAGTCATCCACTAAATTATTTTTCACTCAAATAACATTTTCAGTAAGTCACACACGAAATATTCGTTTACTCCTAACATGAATCATCTTCCTAACCATTATCATATCTGGTCTATACTTATTAATCCGCACATAAGGAAACAAACATCAAAGTGTCAATGTATTGATGTGACATTAATTTTTATTACAGACAAATCGACAGGCGAGAAAGTCACAGCCTTCGACGTGAGTATATTTTTACACACCGATTAATCAAGTCACTGAGAACTTTAAGAATTCTTCGCCACCATAATTACAAATTTTCAATAATACAAAACCATCAAATCAATAACAATTAAATTTCTTTAATTGCCCACACGTCGTTACGCACACGCGGGAAAATTTGAAAAAAAATTCTAGTAGCTCATTAACACTTAAAAATCGGAAAATAATCACATACTCGAGAAGGTCGAACGGGAAGCGTTCTTGCGCCAAGGCTGTTTTACGTTTTATCACTCGTTACGAATAATAATAAAATATATATGCTCCGAATTTCTCTCTCTCCAGTTCGCCTCCACGAAGTCTTTCACAATTTCTGTATCGAGCATCGCAATGATAAAACATTTAAAAACTATCAGAGTGTCGAAATTTTATATATCATATTAATTAACCTTGGACTCTTCCATTTTGTCATATACAGCAGCAACAGGACTATGTCACTACAGACTGGTGGACGTCCAAACGAAAGCACGAAGTTGCATTCTCAGTCTATTGTCACTGGGGAAAGGCCCCTTGTTCCACTTTCTACTGTTACACATATATACAACATATTCCATATGACATATATGTATACACTCTCGTCAATGGCACCACACTCTCCTTCATTAATCCCAAAGTATGACTGACAAACAGATCACATACGTACTCGCAAGTATCATTCGTCTCCTTTTTAACTTCCTATAAAGTTCCACGATACTTCCTTTGAATTTATTGGTGAAATCAGCTTCTATTTTTAGCATCCAGCCAGTCAATAATTTACAAACCATCCCAATGCCTCTCCTCGTCGATATCCAGCATTAACCACGCCGTCGCATCACCCTTGACAGACGCCGGAAACCGATTGTCTTGTTACGTGAATTAACGTGGAATTCGCTGTTTCAAGAAATAAAAGATCCAGGACACCACTCGTCCGTTCTTCATAATTTTATCAGGGTCTTGACTCCTCTTGATAGACATCAGAGTCGTACGAGCTATTCGAGCCAGTGTAAAATTTCGTACGTCGACCTTGTCGCGTGGTTATGAATTTTTTTTATTTTTTATTATCTCAAAGATTATTACCAGAGCCGAACATTACACTGTCTGTACACCTGCGAGCATTTGTTATTATCACGTTCAGCCTGGAAATGAAGTGAACACGGACGAGCCTTGAAAATATAAAGGTTATATTTTTCTTTTTTTTTTTTTGAATTCTTTTTCTTAAAGTCGTCCACGCTCCATCGGGCCTGTACGGTACATTAAAATGCTGGGACAATCGCAATTTTGTAAATTATTCATGAAACGGGAAATTACGAGTGGCGATGTTTCTCTCGATAAGAACGATATTGCACGTTGTGCCTGTGGCATCGATGTAAATACCGTTCATTTATTTATTCTAATCGTTTGGCTAGGGTCACGCCTCGCTAGTTATCGAACTGTTATATCCGTTGGTCAGGGAATGATGCAAACTTCAGATGTCACACGAGACAGACAGATTATTTGCGAAGGCGCTACGAGGGGAAGAGAGTGTAATTTTTGGTTTTCTTCCAGACTTCGACGGCGCAGCATGGCTTCGCTGGACCGAAGACCCCGTCCGGGGTGTCCAGGAACAAATCGGAGCGCGAGAGAAAAATTGGACATCGGAGAGTCGGCGTCGGGGGCGAGATCACCTACAAAAAAGTAATGAAGACTTTGAAGCAGTCTGTAGTTATTTAAGGATAGGCTGGGAAAGGGAAGGAAAAGAAAACAGAGGGAAGGTGGTTGCAGGCTCCAGAGTGGGATAGGAGATATTAAGTAATACGACGTCGACGTCGGGACGCTTGTTGCGCGAGACATCAGTGCTTCTCTAAACATAAATATAACCGTGCGAAATGCCGAGATTAGACGCATTGGCGCAGAGGAGAGTGTCGATGAAAATTGTTCTCTGGAGCAGGAATAGATTTAGTAACGCGTTGCGCTGGATAATTGTTTTTTAGAAAATGTCTTTGCACTTTTCCTTGATCAGGATCAGAGGAAAAATATTCATTGCCATTGGCAAAGAAGCTGTGGATGTTTATGAACTATAAATGAAATGTGTAGTTTCATCTATAAGCAGTACGTCTCCGTTGCCTCGTTAAATGTCAATTTATTTGCTAATTGTGGATCACAATTTTTAGCGTGACTCTAACTGTCAATGCAAATATACTTACTGCTATAAATAAATGTCCACTCCATTTCGGTGAATCGCGAGTCCGTATCAGCAGCGAATCCTGTGGAATTCACAGATGTAAACTGACTTTGCGTCGTGATTATATGAACTTTGTTATATACTTTTATCGGGACACTCTGTTCTTTTTTTTCCTTGTTAAATCTGTAATCGCCAGTCGCGATAGCATGTGTATATTAATTTAGCACAAGTGTGGGACTCAGTGTTATTAGTAATTAGGAAGACACCATGAAGTGGGATTTAGTGGAACTTGATTTTATTGAATATCTAGAATGGGTATATTTTAGATATATTCTTGCCAAATTATATTTTGCATTGTTTTCTTACCTGTCATTGTTTTATTACAGATTCAAACTACCCAAATTATGGGATCGATTCAACTTGGTATTCAACACGCTGTCGGTGGTCTCGCCAGTAAACCAGAAAGGGATTTACTCATGCAGGATTTCATGACTGTGGAAACGACAAATTTTCCTAGCGAAGGCTCCAATCACACGCCAGCTCATCACTTCTCCGAGTTTAAGTTCAAGAATTATGCGCCCATTGCTTTTCGATACTTTAGGGATCTCTTTGGCATTCAGCCTGATGACTTTCTGGTAATTGTGTATTTTTCTTTTTCCTTAACTGCGTCGATTCGAATTGGAGCGTTATTAATTTTCCGTGTTAATTACACTTGACATTCTTTTTTTTTTTATTCTCTCCAGATGTCCATGTGTAGCGCGCCTCTGCGGGAATTGTCCAACCCTGGCGCCAGTGGTAGCATCTTTTATCTGACGGAGGATGACGAATTCATTATTAAGACTGTTCAGCATAAGGAGGGAGAGTTCTTGCAGACTCTGTTACCTGGATATTACATGGTGAAGATTGAAAAATGATTTATAACTTTTAATATTGATTTATAATTTATATAACTTTCAGAATCTTAATCAAAATCCAAGGACGCTGCTGCCCAAATTCTTTGGGCTTTATTGTTATCGATGCAATAGTAAAAACGTGAGATTAGTCGCAATGAATAATCTCTTACCGTCGTCAGTGAAGCTTCATCAGAAATACGATTTAAAGGGTTCAACGTATAAGCGAAAAGTGAGTAAGACATTTTGACGTCGATTAATTACACGATGGCGATAGGATTCGTCGATAGATACGTTTCCAATGATAAATTTAATTAGGCCTCAAGAAGCGAAAGATCGAAGTCATCTCCCACCTATAAGGATCTTGATTTTATGGAGCATCATCCGGAGGGTATTTTCTTAGAAGCCGACACCTATGGCGCCATGGTCAAAACTATTCAGCGGGATTGTCGCGTGTTGGAAAGTTTCAAAATTATGGATTACTCGCTTCTCGTGGGAATTCACAATCTCGATCAAGCTGCCAGAGAGAAGGCTGTAAGTTGGAAAAAAAAAAATTTTTCATAGAAAAAAGATAACGGTAATATCCGTTATTCGTATTTCTTGAGTCATAGGTCATCCTTGACTTTTTTTACTGACCAGGAGCAAAGGTTATCAGCCAGTGCGGACGAGGACGCTGGCGAAGTTTGCTACGACGGTAGTGGCTTCGTTCAGGGTGAAAGAGAACGTGAAAGAGAAGACAGAATAGGGGCTGCAGCCCTTAATAGGTCTCGCAGTATAAATCGACAGAGGCTGGTGGCTCACAGCACGGCGATGGAGAGTATTCAGGCAGAGAGCGAACCCATTGACGAGGAGGATGACGTACCGTGAGTACTCCTGTTATATTTTTCATGCTCGTTAAATCAGCTGTCTTCCTTCATTAGTGTAATTAGGAATAAGATATTTAATTTAAAAAAAATTGTAATAACGTACGCGATTCCATGTGTTCCTAGCAGTCCGGGCGGTATTCCAGCCAGGAATGCTCGTGGTGAACGTCTTTTGCTCTTCATGGGTATCATCGACATCCTCCAGAGTTACAGACTCAAGAAGAAGCTCGAGCACACGTGGAAGTCCATGATACACGACGGGGTGAATGACATTTTCTAAAATATTAGTCATGTTCTTAATTTTTCTATCACCGAACAGTCTCGTCCTTCCTTTAACTTTGAATTCTTTCGACCTGATGATGAATCTGACGAACGATCTTGTGTTCCAGGACACAGTGTCCGTGCATCGTCCAGGATTTTATGCTCAGCGCTTCCAGGACTTCATGGCGAAGACCGTCTTCAAGAAGATACCCTCACGTAAGTACCATCCGAATCAACCACTCCTAGCAAATTTGACCTCGATGCTAGCGATCAACAAGGCGCATTCCTAAATTCGTCATCGTCGATTTTCGAATATGGTTCTTCCTGGTTTAATAGCCTCGTGAATCGCACACGTCCACGCGTCAATTAGTCGCTCATAGATTGTAGGTCATTAGAGCGGATTAACGAAGAACCGAATTATCTCGGTCAGAGACATTGTCGTTTCTAATTTTTTTCTTTTTTTTTCTTTTCTTTTATACTACTTTTTACTTTATCATTCGCATTCCTGTCTTATCAGATGTTAAAGAATTTCCAGTGATTAGCGGAGAATGCAATGGCGTCGCCGCTCAGAGATTTTGCGATAACTCTTTACAAGCTATACGCCGCATAGGCGCAGACGTCGAGTGTCGCAGAGACTTCGATATTTAGAGTCAAATTTGGTAGAGAATAAATTAATCGGTCGCGAGATAAATTATTCTTGCAGCGAGATAATATCCTTGCTTGCTGATGCATTTGAGTCTGAGCCATTTACAGTCGGAAGGCTTTTTTAATTTATTGTGCTACTTTAAGGAAGGAGGGTACATATTCCTATCTATTACTACTATTACCTACTGTTACCTACTATTTACTATTACCTATCGCTACTACTACCAATATTATTATTGAACATATAGCAGTAAGTCGTAAGCTAGAGATTAGACATTATATTTTAGTATATACCTTTTACGAAATGCTAAGAAACGTACGTAGCAACGCGCTTATTTTTGTCACTTTTTACATTCTTTTTTTTTTTTTTCGAAAATTTTACCTCATTGCGAAATGAATTGCTCGTTAACGATCTCGAGGTATTTAACGGAGCGTCTGATTTTTCGATTGGTCTCGTATATTTAATTGCTATAATTTTTTAGATTTTTTTTTAAATTTAATTTTCGCGCGCGTTTTTATTCCCAAAAATTGCCCAAGTTCGTTCGTAAATTTTCGTTGCTCTTCCCTGTGATCGTTTTACTCGCGAAGAATCAGCGGACAAGTGGCTTTCTTTTTTTTTTTTTAAAGTCGTTTTATAATTCTTATTCTTTTTTTTCTTTCAAGACACTCAAAGCGACGTACAAATCATCACTATATTTTTTTATATAACATTATATTGAACACACTGTCGTGTATGATAACGACGATATGAAATTTCATCGTTTTCGGTGAATTCACGTTTTTACCGATTGTCCAGTGTTCTTAAGACGTATCGAAGATCGACGTACTTAATTATACATGCGAAAAGTATTATGACAATGAAAAAGAATTCCAAAAAAGAAAGAGCCAAAAAATAAAAGGAATAAAGCAAAACGATATCGATCGAAATTAGGAAAGAAAAGAAAGAAAGAAACTTGACAAAAAGAGGAAAAGGAAAAAGACGAGCGAGAATCGTTGCTCCGATTGAAATATTTTGAGTTCATCTACCTTTGAGCTTTTCGATCGTGTTCGTCATTTAATATTTTTTTTTTTTTTTTTCAATGTAACTAATATTGCTAACGCCATAAGCATATGTATCGTACATTGTTCTTCCTTTAGAAATTTGACTATGTTCTTTGTTTTTATTTATTCCGTCAACCATCTTTTTTCCACTCATTGTTTTTCTTGCTTCATTTTTTTTCTTTGGACGGGGGATTTTAACTTTCTCAGCGAATTTTACGTTGTCACTTTCGGTGTCGTTCATACCCCCCACCCTCGTCACGTTCACCTCAAAAGTATTACGTAATGCAATATTTAATGCCACAAAAAAGAAAAAGAATGATGACTTTGTCAGGGTGCGTCAAGACTGGTGTCCACAACAATATAGCTGAGTATTTCGCGCGGTGTGACGAGATCTTTTTTTTTTTCTTTTTAACGAAGAAAATTAATTCGCTTTTTTGTACATTTTTTTTTTTAATTTTTCATCTTGAAAGCTTCAGCACAGATATTTTTTGGGATGGACAACGACTCTCGGTCCTACGGTAAGCTTCGAATTCGAGCAGCCTGTTACAAGTGTATGTTTTGACGAATTTTCAAAAAGCTCATTCTATGCGAATCATTATCACGTCATTGAACTAACGGAACACGAATTAGAATCGACTGCAGTCACGCTGAAGTATTTTATTGTGCCAAATTGATACACACCGATTTTGCACCATTGTGCACTTTCAAAATTTTTTTTTTTGAAAACATACTTTTACCCTTTTTTTAGAGAGAATAAGAAAAATATTTTGTATAAATTGCATGCTGGTACCATAACGTTTAACTGCGAGCGAATTTTTAAAAATTAAAATACACAAGTTGCCTTTGGACGGATTTTTTTTTGGTTTTTAACACACGTGATGGCACCAAGAGTAAGTGAGACGGAGAAGGGATCATTTTTTTTTGAAATTTTTTTTTTTTTTTTTAATATTCAGCTATCAAATACATGTGGACACCAAATGTACATGTTTATATACTTTACAATAAATATTTTCGCTGTTTACAACATCATTTCATTTACAATCCCCCTCCGCACTACTTCTCACTTATAATTTTCCTCGGGACTAATTTTTTTTCTTTGTTTTTTTTTTTTCGTTTGGTTTCTGTTTTACCGAAGTCCCTTACGGTGCATAGCAATAATAATTCACACACAGAATTCGTACTAACAGTTCATCCTGTATCAGCGTTATCATTGACCCAGTAAAACTGGACATTCCGTCGCTTGAAATTTTTATTTTTGTATTTTTTTTTTTCGATTTTGTTTATTGGGTTTTACGTTACTCTCACACTTTTACCTTTTACGGCTCCTCCTCTCGATAGCTAACAACGAAACGCTCGATAATCTTTATGCCAGATTTTTATTGATCTTATCGCTCTCGATCGATATCGATGTGAACTTGTTCGGTATTTGGATTAGCTAAATGTTGATGTTTCTGTGTCCGTGCACACCCTTTTGTCAACCCCCTGACCAATGAACCTGCTACCGATCGAAAAAAAAAAAAACTCGAAAACTGAATACCAAAAGTGGACCTGCCTGAGATTAAGGGGAACCATCGCAAATTCCGTAACCTCGTCACCAGCTACATAGGTAACTCTGTCTGTCTTGTCTTGTCTGTCATAAGCCTGATTTGTCTGCCAGTTTGTTGGGTTTGTCTGTGCGAATGTCGTCTGAATGAAATTTTTTTTGAAAAATAATTGTCGCCTGTTTCGCCGCCTGATATCTTTTTTTTTTTTCATACCCAAATTTCCCTTAATATTTCGAATTTACACAGTGTGCTTGTAAATACTCTGAAAAAACTATACTAATTTTTTAAAAATATTTTTGAATTTTTTTTTAACATTAATTTGCATCTTTGGTGTTAATTAAAAGTGTCTGTATTTAGTGCACTGTCACGTGTGCATTGTTGAATCTTTTAATTTGTTAACTAAAGACCATTGTGTTGAGTAATTGCTTGTACATTTTTTTCTCTCACGCCGAAATATCAACTTGTTAACAGTTACTGGCATGTGGTAGCATTCGATAACGTGTTGGATGTTCGGATAATGAATTTTGAATTTTTTTTATTTTGATTTTTTTTTTCTAACCCGTGTGGGTACTCGTTGGATTGAGAAAAAATTTGTTTTTTAATTATTACGGGAGGCACTGTACTTGTAGATTTTTTTTTTGTGGTTTCACGTATTTTCGCACTATTGACACTCGTGACGCACGAGGCGAGCGATACGTTCCACGGGATGTTTTGTCCAGTCGGACATTTTTGACGACGTTGAATAATGACAAAGGTTTGGATGGGATTGTCTTTTTTCATTTTACGTCTCCCATGTGTCTGTCGTGTCTTTGCTTTTCGCGCGAAACATTGGCCACTGCTTTTGAACTCTATATAAATTTCTTTTATTTCTCAGCACCCGGTATAACTTTGTATGATTTTTCAATTTTCTGCCTGTCGATGTATTGGTTCGTCTGTCTCTTTGCATGCGTCATTTTATTTTCTGTTTTCTTGAATCTCTCTTGGTCCATTCTCTCTTGAATTTCCTATCGCTGCCATCAAGTCTCACACTTTATCTCCTCGTGCATTAGACACAGGTAGATCGTCCACTGTTGCTTATGAAACTGAAAAAAAAAATTTTTCAAAAAAAAGGGGAAACTAACTTGTATCAAAATTTCTCGCTAGGAAGATCGATGACAATTTTTTATATATAAAAAGCTTTTGCGTCAGTCTCCCTACAATCTCTGACATCTTGATCGTGACTATTTGATTAATTAAAAAGATTAAAAATACGTCTGACGTGAGATCTTGAGATTTTAGATTTTAAAAAAATATATACGGCTTTTGATGTTGTCAGCTTGAATTATAATTATATACATTAATATAGTAGGTATACAGATTTTATATATCAATAGTTCTATATATATATATATATTTCTTTCTTAGACTATTCACGACGTTATTAGAATATATTCCGTCCATCAAATTGTACAGATCGATACCCAATCAATACATATTTACCATATAGTACAAATTACATAACACTACAGTACCGTCCCCTAAGAATAAAAATGACATATAAAATCGTTAAGATTTTTCACGCTCACCGATTCCCTATACGGATAAGTAATCGATACTTCGATACATTCGTTAAAATCGATCGCTATCGATACAATTATCTGAAATACTAATATATCGTCGTTTGTGTTGCAGCGTTGAAACATTCCCCGTCGAAGAGAAAAAGTATCACGAGGCCGCTGAGGCCACTGGAGGGAGATTTCGATTCGACCGGTAAGTCAGAATGAGATAATTAATAATGAAAAAAAAAAAAAGAAACCCCTAGATGATCCAATAAGACGAATCGATCGGAAAGTCACGTGACTCTTGACTATTACTCTGACGTCACTCTCGAATCTTTTATTCAAAAGTCAAGATCATCGATAATACCTGCGGCCGATGTATCGATAATGTCGATCTCTTTCCCACGTCGAAGACCTTCACCACTGTTCCCGTCTGCAAGAACACTGACCTCCCTGTGTGACCCCATTTCCTTCCCAGTGACAGGTCCGTCCGTCCGATATAGGATTATAAGATAATTGATAGAAAAAAAAAATGGCATTGATCTTCATTAAATCGGTAATGGTATCGTTATTGTATGGTGGTTTAGCGGTGGCGGCAACCGGAAGCTCGACAATGCATGCTACATCACCCACAAAGCCTGGTGAGTCTCCTGCTTTAATCATTACATCCTTTTACAAGCCAATTGAAAGAGTCCGCCTTCGTGACAGTCGGAGAGTACACAGAATCATTGATCACTCGATGACAGTCATTTATGAGTTGTCGCGTTAGAATATTAAAGAAAAAAAGAAAGGTATAAAGATACGTCACAAGTCGCACTTCGAGATAATGACTTAGTGAAGTTAATAATAATAAAAAAAATGCATAATCATTAACCAAGAATCATTGTCGTCTAATCGCAATTCATCATAAGTCATCGACGGGCGCGGCGGAGCTGGTGCCAGCTTTGTGAAATATAATTCTTTAAATAAGATTTTGGAGGCGCCAGCCCGCTAAGCAGAGAGTCATGAAAACACGCATAATTCAGTGGGCGTCGAAAGAACGAAAATAGAAAAATCATCATGGGTCTTCTGATCAGCTTCTTTTCTTTTTCTCTGTTCTGTCCCGCACGCACGCGTCATCGAATGACTGTGCTTGATCGATGGCCGCTTGTAGCAAGTCCCAGCGAGCCCGTCGCCTCGACTGTGATCTCCTCCGTCGCTGCGATCTCCACCACCTCCATCCCGATAGCCACCTCCACTCCGATAAATCTTCCAACGAGTACCGGTCCAGTAAGTCCGCCGCCACTCACTGAAATCATCCCCGCGCCTGAAACTACAACCAGATCCAGTTACCCGGCAGTGCTGAAAGGTCGCAGCACCGTCGCCAGTCCTCCCAGTCCTAACCTTGTTCCTTCGGGGAAGGTTCCTCCACCTGTTCCTCCCAGGGGATCCGTCTCGGGGAGAGGCAGGGCCGAAGAACAACGCGGCGCCTCGGTCACCGTCACCACGTCTGCTCGAGGTGAAGGAAACTCATTGCATGACACTGCGAATCGACTGAACGTATCCCGTCTGCATGTCAACCCCTTATCTCCTCGCGAGACTGAGAACACTGATAAGGATCGCACGTCGAGATACGATAACGTTCCTGACGACTGTCGAGAGAATATTGGGGATGGAAATAGGGACGATGGTAGGGATTCTTTTTATGATAACGTGCGGTATGATAATTTTGATAAGAGGATTGAGGGTGGTTTTTGTTATACTTGGGAGAGGGCTGAGGGAGGTTATGGGGTCGGGTATAGCGAGGACGACGAATTTGTTGGAGTTGAGAGGGTTGATGATTGTTACGTCATCAAAACTAGTCCTCGTCCGTTTAGACCTGATAGGAGAAAGGACCTTAGACGGGGTGAAAAATCGATTGGTGGGTTTTCGGGTGATTCGAAGGGTTATGGGAATTATTTGGGTTCGAATTTGAGGGGTGGGGCGACACTTTTTTATGGGAAAACTAGTTTTATGGATGTCGAGTATAAGATGTCTAGGAAGGATAAAAAGCACTCGGAGACTTATAACGAGAGGGTGCGTAGGAAGGAGAGGGAAATGGGTTCTCAAAGTGCGATTAAAGTGTCTACGGAAGTTTTGACTGTGGAGCGTTCGAAAAATGAAAATTTGAGAAATTTTGTTATTCCCGTTCCTAGGTCGAGAAACTTTATTTGTACGTCCGGGTTGGGCTTTGACAAAGGGAATGAGAATTTTGTGACTGGTGTTAATCGCGATGAGGGTAATTTGAAATTTTCAAAAATCTCAAAAAATCAGAGGGACACACGTTTTCGTCTAACGGAAGGACGTTGCGTTAAAAAGAAGCGGGTTGCTCCGACGCCCTCTATTCGAAAACGTGGGAACTCGAATTCCAGCGTTTTCTATAATTTCGCGTCGCTTCCGTTGGTCGGGGAGAGATCCAAAAAATTTACTACGTTTCACTCCGAAATCGCGCAAGTGCAGCGAGCGCCAATCGAGAAACACGAGAATTTCGAAAAATCTGACAAAACTGTATTAAGGTCGTTAAGATTGTGCGAATGCGACGAACGTAAAATTGATTATGTGTTAAGTAAAAAAGTTGGCAAACAAGCCGTAAAAAATTCGACATTTTTTCGAAAATCAAGTTCACGGCTAATCACTGCCTCGCCAAATATTCAAGTCGATCGCGAAAAAATTCCAGACACTTTGAAATCATCTCTCACCGACGATCAATACAAGGATTACTTAGAGCGGCATAACAGTTCTGAAAATTCGAGTCTGACGTTGGCGAATTTTTCATTTTTGCATGGTTACGCAAGCACGCGATCGTACAATTAGCATATCGCAAATCATTGTCATTCGATTTATCGACTTTCACGCTAATAGTGATATGATTATTAGAAAAATGCATAATTAATTATTCATCAAGATACTACAGCTGATTATGATAAATCATGAAACATATATAGAAAGTAGGGCGTTCGTGAAATTAATTTCCTTTTGTATCACAATAATTTATTGTTTCATGCGTCATTTTCCAAAAATTTTCATAATTGATAAGTTCTGTTGCATGTGTGTTATTTTGTATAATAATTTCCGTTTACCCTCTTCGTCGCTATAATCACGCATCCCCATCGTGACACTGAATATCACTGTATACGAATATCCTTATTACAGTAATAAAACAATGTTCCTTAATTAATGTATTAATGAAAGAAAAGAAAACTATCAAGTAGCTTATCGCTTTTGAAATCCTCGCTGATTAGCGCGCTAGTATTAAGTGTCGTAGTAAACGTTAGTGACCCTATCATAAAAAAAAAAAAATCAAAATCCACACGTTCCATTATCCTAAAGAAAAAAGGTTTCAATGTGTCATATTTATTTATCTGCTTTAATCATTGATGCCGTTTATCTAACACGAAGAGTGAAATTCTCCCAGAACAGATTGTACATGGCCTTCCAACAGATGTGACGTGATTGCTGCTTGATTGTTAATGAAAGTGATGAATTAAACCAAAAAAAAAAAAGGAAAGATTTACAGAAAAATCATCAGAACAAAGTAGTCCCTAAGTGTGCATTATACCTGTGTAACATTTACCTTCATCTAGGGGCTAATGGTAGTACGCTTTTTGTAGGTGGCACCCTTCCTTCAACCTGCTCCACTCCACCCCCGCCTTTTGATGACGCAGTCCGCTCGAACGATCAAACCTTGGCTTCCGGTGGTCATCATCCTCATCAAGGTGCAACCCCAATTCTCACGAGCAGCCTAAGCTCTTCCCATTCCAAGCAAAACCGAGTGGTCCATCACGTGACACTTGCTAAGATCAATCACGATACAGTAAGGTAGGTCGATCAATTGAAATATATGAAACGCGTCGTGAATTAATACTCTAATAAAATAACTAATTTTTCATTGATAACCTTTGTAGCATATCCGACATTCATCTGGAGAGTAGCGGAAGTGGCAGCGGAAGTGGAGGAAGAGAAACAAAGTCCTCGTTGAGCGTTGAGAGCGGGAGTAGCAGTCGAGGGGGTGGTGGGTTAACCTGGACACCTCCTACTGGTAGTGTCGAAGGCTCGACGCCAACCTGGACGGAAGGGACACCATCCTTTACGGAGAGTTCGAGCAGCGGTGACATCGGTAAGTTCATCTACGCGCTCAACGTCTACTACAAGCCCTGAAGACCTCCTTACGGGGATGTTATTGTTGCTTCGGAGTTCTACGTGCTGCCGCTGGTTTTGAGGAATTTCCAGATATTTTGTAATTTACGAAAATTGCGAGTTCGATGGAACTGTTCGTTACCATGGAAAAAAGTCTGATACATTGTTAAGGGTGTATGTAGAGTGTACTTTTGCTCCAGCGATACGTTGTCAGGCTTCTGAAAATGAAATTTATTTTCGCTACTTTGCTACTTTCTTTTGACAATTGCGCGTTGGTTGTTAATCGTGGATACTTTGTATATTGATTTATTTTTTAAATTGGCGTTTGTTATTTGACTGGCTAATTTTGACGTGATTATGTGTCTCAATCATAGTCCAGTGTTTATAGTACTTTTATTGTTATTTAGAAACTATGTGACATCCCTGTGTAACGGGTGCATGATAGACTGATTTGATGTGAGATTGTTGGATTTATCTGTATTTATGAAATTTTTACATGAACATTTGTTCAGCACGTGAAAATTGTGCTGATATGCTAGGAAAATAACGAATTTGTAATAGTTGCCTTGAAGTTGCTCCTTCGATTCTTATTTTTCTCTACTTGGCTTAGTCAGTATCGACTGGTCACTCCTTAAGTAAAGTAGAAGTATCTCCATCCAAAAGAAATCAGTGCCTACTACAATTATCTTATCTGTGTTGTAGATTGTAATTGAAACAATGTCAACTATAAGTCTCAATGAAGAATGATATTTTCCTTAACGACAAGCTAGAAAAAAGAACTGGAAGAAATTAGTTAGAAGAAACAAAGGAACTGCCATTAACGAGAACAAAAAATTTTTTCTATATAGATTCAGTTGCCTTAACCACCTTGATTGATAGATGATATAAAAAATGTATAAATATATACATGGACTATCTGACTTAATGGCAGTATCTCTTTGACAGTCAGATAATCACTTATGTACTCTTTTACATAATCATAAGTACCAGAAACATCTATATACTGTACACATTTTATTAATACTCAGTATAAAAAAGCAATTAATTTACACATAGACCTGTCTAGTTAACGAAGGACACAATCCTGTTCAGTGGCTCTACTCTGCCGACATATTGCGGGACAATAAAGTTAAAAGAGAAGACGAATGCATAAACAGTGCTATAAATCTCGTAACCATTTTCATTAAATCCCATACACTTTTTCAAGCTTATAGAGTCGCTTAGGAGCGTCGAGCTTGAGATAAGTTCAGGTTATTATATTTTCACTGTTGTACCTTTCTGTATGTTTGTCTCTGAGTATTTGATGATGATGCACTATAAAAAAAAAAGGAAAAAGTAGTTCACACGTTGACGTATGTGTACTTGCATAAATAATAGTCAATGAGATATCATCCTTATTTAGGCTTTGTCAATGATTCAACGAGTCATGAAACTTGTTATATTTGTCTTTGATGAAATCACGTTAATTGTAGGTTGCCCGACGACGCCAATTAGAAGCGGAAAGCGAGGAGAAGATGGCGGCCGTATAGCTGCCACGGTTGAAGAAGCGCTTGCCAGTCTCACCACCGAAATGGTAAGTCTTGGCGGACGTGGTCCGCGTCAGTGAGAAAAGAAAAATGCAAAAAAAAACTGTAATAGACATTCAAACGAGTGCAATAACCGCTTATATTTTTTCTCGCATAGTCCAGTCTCTGTGTCCTTTATATTTGTCGCAATCAGTCGCAATCGAGTGTGTCTCCCGTGTCTTGCTGAATTCCCAAATGCGTACCGGCGAGCATGCGCAGTAACGTTGATCGTCACAGGCAAACTGACCCTTGTAAATACTAAAACTTTACGTCGTCATTGCGTCATAATTGACCACTTAATTGCGTACGAAATTATAATTTACTTTGTGTTTCGCTCTTTATCTCTTATTTACACGATGCAAAGGCAAACAAGAACATGAGTCACGAGTCTGAACGTCTTTATTTCTTTTTGTCCATTTGTACAAATTAGGAAACTCTGCAGCGAGAGTGAAATGACGTGCCTCTCTCTGGCTTCGCAAGCTCCTCGTAACGTCTCGACGAACAAATTAATCTTTGGAAAGTGAACACACGAAGTACGATGTCTAACGTATGGATAATGACAGGCGTAATCGAATAATTTTCATACATTCCGCGTTTCTTTGACTTTAGTACCACGGCGCCTCGTCAGATGGCGCAGATATCAGCAAACTCTGCTGCTAACTGTCATTGACAGGTATTACAGTAATTTCTCACTACTATCTGTCATAGTCATTCGTCCTTACTTCAAATCTATCTTTTGTCGTGTGTTCATCGTTCCCATCAGCAACAAACAATTCAACATATTGTGTATACATAGAATTACGGTATTCATAGCGTGGCTGTTCGTACCACGCTTAAAGCTGCAGTTCGGCCAGATCTCTGGATTAACAACGTACACGGAATGATGAGGTCAGAAGCGAGGAAACCTTTAAAATGATTTTTCTCCTTTGTTCCTAACTAATTTAATATGCATTATTAGTTTAGTCATCTTCCTTACGTGACAAGGGGTTCAGGGTCATTTGGATTTTAAATTCACAAAGGTCTTCTCTTCAATAATAACGTATATGAAATCGACCTGACACTTAAAGGCAGATCATTCGTCTTCCATCTCGTATAAGGACGGCGGGTGAGCCGATAACTAAACGAAGTAAGATATAACCCAGCAGAAAAGTGATTGTAAAGCTTTCCTCACATCTGACATCATTGGTCATATAGCAAAATAGCTGAACAGCAGCCCTAATGCCAAAATTAATCAAACTCTTGCTCGGCCATTAAAAGATACACGCGAAGCATTGAGATGGAGGAAGAAATTAGACTCTTCGATACTCAGTGTGTAAATAAAATATCCGATTGATGCCAAAAGCGTATATTAGTTTTTACGTAACCGTGCACTATTACTTGACGCGAAATGTCGAAAGGACGAGGACATGATTTTCCGAGACTTTCGTTTAATCTCGCTGTCCCATGGTATTTCTACGTATTATTATTATGATAATCGAAAAATAAGAACCAAAAATACAAACGCATTACACATAACGTCCAAAAATAATTAATCGCGCTATCGAATCTCGTAGATAGTATCCTCTTCCTTTTTCCCCCCTCATTATCCCCATCGCGTAACGTACTTAAAGTTTTTAAATTCTTCCACGATTAATCGAACGCTTCGCGAATTCGAAAATGGCCGCGCTGTCGCGACGAGACTCGAGTAAAAGAAACTTGTTTTCTTTTTTATTAGTTCTTTATTTTTATTTTAAATGTATCTTTGAATTTGCCAAGAAGAACGCGCGACGAATCAACGTATCGTCGCTGAAAGACTAAAAAATAATGATAAAAATTGTATTTGCCGAATCACGTTATCGAAACGTGCCGATTGAGGGACAACTAATTATAATAATGTAAATAATATTAGTAACAACAATTGTAACAATAACAATAATGTATTAGTACGTATAGGTAAGAGTCGCGAGACCTTAAGCCCTTTTTACGGTATAGTTACGTAATGTAAAATGTACCTTATGTGTCTCAAGTTTCTCATGTGTGTCTATGTCTGTAACTATACAAAATGCGTATAGAAAGGAAACTCGATAGCCGATATAATATAATAAGGAGCTGTGTACATTATATACCGGAGGTAAAAGAATTAAGAAAGATGAATAAATTCTAAAGACCCATGGTACGTATTGAATGACAGTTACGGTATAAAATTATACTTGTAATTATAATACATACACACACACATATATATACAGGGTTGTTCGCGGCAAACGCACCAGCTGAAATTGGCCGTGAATCGATGACTTCATTAATCGAAGCAGGGAGGAATCATTAAAGAAATGAAAGAGTTAACGTCATAGCATTGCTAGGATCATTAATTCCACATTCTTTCATTTGTTTAACATGGCAACACTGCCTCGATTAACGGAATCTTTTCAATCGCGTCCAACTTCAGGCGGTGCGCTTGCCGTGAATAAACAAAAATACAGAAAAACGTATTTATACACTTCATAGAGGAAACACGTATAAGAACACTGTAAACGTTTTGACAAGCCAAAATGTTGTTCAATGATGTTAAACGGTTTAACGCTTGCAGCACACGTACCGACGAGCCATCGAGTGATCTATCGATAGTCAATGATGGGCAAATTAATCAATAGCGAAATCGATTGAGAAGCGGGATAGATGGATCGATGCATAGGAACGGATGACTCGTAATTTCGATGTAAAGGAAAAATTGTAACATTACGAATGTACCAAGGAACGATGAGGATCGCCGTACGTGCCGATATACAACGAAGTTATTTCCTAGATAAGAGAGAGAAAGAGAGATAGATTAAATTTTTCTGAAAGAAGTGTAAGCGAGATAGAGAGAGAGCGAGAGAGAGAGAGAGATGTGTACGTAAAATTTTGAGAAATTAGGTAAAATCATGGGTCGTCGGTACTTTTGAAATAAAATATGACTGCGCTTGCGTAGATGAACTCAGATAGGCTCAGAACGAATCAGCTTCGTTGCTTTAGAGTGTGATCGTTGCGTAAG
>JARQSV010000329.1:979210-997412 GCA_030142285.1 Calameuta idolon | reverse complement strand
GGATATATGTTCTACCCAGCCCTTCTTAAAATTACGCCGGATATAGGCTCAGAAGAAGAAAAAATGGTATACAAAATGACAAGAATGTGGACCGATTTTGCTAAATATGGGTGAGCATCGAATATTATTTCTCTATTGCTAGGAATAATAAGCAAATTTTAGTCTAACGACAAATTACTTTTTTATCTCGCATCAGTAATCCAACTCCGACGTTAAGCAAAAACGTTACAACAAAATGGGACGATATAACAATGAACGGAAACTATTTGCATATCAACGTAACCACAAAAATGGAGCAGAATGTATTTGAGGAAAGAGTCAAATTCTGGGCGAACATATACAAGGATCCTCTTGGCAGTTTTTATCAATACTTCAAATAAACATCAAAAGATGTTACAAACAAGTAAATGTGTACTAAAAGCATTCATGTTCGAAGAATAATAATAAAGATGGTACAAAATAAAATGAAAATCATTTACCAATAAAGGCCCATATTTAGCACAGTAGAGATCAAGATGAATTCGATCAGTCACACAAAGCTGTTAAGGCGCCGTAAGTGATCTTGAAATTTCATTTGGTATTCGAAGCTGTTAGTAAAAATTTTGCAGATACAAAGAAACGAATATTTATTACTTCTTTATTTTTAATATTGCTGACACTTGTTCATACAGTAAATACTTCGCTATTTATATGCAGTAGATTTTTCGTATACGAAAACTGCTTACTTCGATCTACATAGATTCATTAGAACATTGCCATCATGAAAAACAGTTGTATGGAATTAGTGATGGCACATTTTTTTTTCAGATATAAATATCTTTACAGATTAAATGGAATTCACGTTTGCGCCTGACAAGAAAGAATTTTTTTTTAACGAGGAGTCGCCAGCGACTAGTCTGGCAAAGCACTGAAGTCGTTATAAAATATCTAGAAAATCTATTTCGTATGTAATATTATTTGTATGTACCTCAGAGAATGTATATTTGGCAATTTGCGATACTGCTCACACTTGTTCATATAGTGAAATGTCGATTACAGTATAAATTGGAAAAAAAAGTATTGGCGAGTTCACTGTAACACTGCCACCATGAAGGACAGTGGTATAGGATTAACGCTGGCCATTTTTGGTTTGGCTCTCCTGGCACAAAATGCCAACGGGGCAAATTCGACTGTAAGATTCCACATTAATCAATTATTCCTAGAATTTTTAAATAATGTCCTATGACTAATCTGTTCGTAAATTTCTAAGCAGACTGCGATACGTCTCTTTGGATTCGAAGGAATTTAACAAACGAAATAATTGTAATTGCAGACTGTCCAAGTCACCATACCTAAGGGTACCTTGCAAGGATTGAAAACACAGACTGTATTAAATGGCGTGACTATGTACAGCTTTAAGGGTGTAAGATATGCAGCCCCAGCAACTGGTACACGAAAATTCTCTGTAAGAAACGATAAATTATAATTCCAGTTGATTCATTAATTGCACTTACTATTCACTATATTTATTAATATCCACAGGTTGCCGAAGAGGTCGAAGCCTGGGATGGTGTTTACGATGCAACTCAACACGGATCAAGATGCACTCAGATATGTGTTGTATCTCTTTCATCTATCATTGGATCAGATGACTGTTTGTTCGTCAACGTCTACACTTCAAGCCTTGATGATCGCGCTTTTTTACCGGTGATGGTTTGGTTCCACGGTGGAGACTTCAATTTTGGTTCCGGCAACAGTGACATCTATGGGCCTGATTATCTCGTCGAAAATGGCGTCGTACTTGTCACAGTAAATTACCGACTGGGTCCAATAGGTAAACAAAGTATTTTGATAAAGTATCATTAAGACCTTCCCAAAGAATATTGTTCCTTCGATTAATTAATATCGTTCACAGGATTCCTCAGCACAAGAGATGCTGCTGCTCCAGGCAACGTGGGTCTTAAGGATCAGGTAGCTGCCTTGCAGTGGGTCCAGGACAATATCATATACTTTGGTGGAGATCCATTTCTGGTTACCATCTTTGGCAATTCTGCTGGTGCTGGTGCTGTACAGTATCATATGATCTCACCACTCTCTCAAGGTAAATTATTTAAATTCTCCTTATCACACAACACTCACCTGTTTCTTCCACTGTAACAATGGACTAACGATTTTCGTTTTAGGTTTATTCAGCCGTGCCATTGCTGAAAGTGGACCTGTTTTGGCTAGCTGGGCACTTTCTTATAATTCTACTGCATATTCCTTTGCTCTGGGGAAATTACTAGGTATCGATACCACCAATTCCACTGAACTTGTCAACGGATTATCGAACATCGATAGTACGTCCATTGTCCAAGCAGCCCTCACTCTAGCTAATGGCAGGGTAAGGCATTGCATTTTATATATGTATGTATACAGTGCTACTAAATTACAACGTATGAAGTGAAGTTAGTCCGTCAGTTCGATGTCGATGGGAGAAGCAACTTCAGTCGATACATTTGAACTGATTAGCCCTGCAAACATGTGACTCGAGTATAAAATGAATTAAAAACATATTAGTTCTTTTTGTAGGATAATATGGCAGGTCTCAACTTCGTTTTTGTACCCACAGTCGAAGTTGACGTTGGTCAGGATATTTTTCTTCCCACTGACTCTTGGACACTTTTAAAAAATGGTCGAATCTATGATGTTCCATTCATGATGGGTACCAATTTGAACGAGACAATTACCCAAGAGAGTGGTAAGAAAACCGTAGCAGTTCATTTTTTATATTGACCTAATTGTAATCATATTTTTTTAGATATCAAAAAGGCAGCGTTCTTCAATGAAAATTTTGATGCTTTTCTACCAACCGATCTCAATCTTACAAACAGAACAGCACTTAACGATGTTGTTACTAAAGTCAAAGACTTTTATTTCGGTGGTCATAATATCACCGCTGATGACTTACTTTCTTATCTTGAGGTATACAATTTTTTAAAAATTATTTATGTCAATTGTGATTCAGTGTAATGAAATTCAGTAATTATTTAATTTATTTAACCGACTGAGACACGCGGGATCTCTTTTTGCGACAGCTGAAATATGATCTAGATTACACGCATGGGACGGAAATGTCTTTAAGGATAATGACATACTACATGGAAAGTCCGATTTATCGTTATCTATTTTCATACGACGGAGGACTTGGATTCTTCAAAAGAGTTTTCAACGTATCATTCACGTCTGGTAATATGTTATAGATTTAATTTATGGTAATATTTAAATGGTGCTGCGTACGTGTAAAATAATGAATTCAATATTTATCTTCAAAAATAAAGGCGTAGCACATGGGGATGAAACTGGCTATCTCTTCTATCCAGCTGCTTTTGGCATTACGCCGGATGCTGGATCGACAGATGAAAAAATGGTTTACACAATGACAAGAATGTGGACCGATTTCGCCAAATACGGGTAAATATAATATGGACAAAATTTGTCAAATATTAATTTTAACAAGAAATTAATTAACGTTTAACTTCCTTCTTATCTTCTTCAGTGAGCCAACTCCTTTGCTTTCCACGAATGTCACCACAGTTTGGGAAGACATGACAACGGAAGGGAATTTCTTGAACATCGATTCAACTTCATCCATGTCGTCGAAAATTTTCAACTCAAGAGTCAAATTCTGGGTATCCATATACAAAGACATTCTTGGCGCTTTCGCATGTCTCTTTGACTAACCGTCTCTGAAAAAAAATGTCGAGTGTACTATAGGACAGTATGAATGGATTGATAAATCAATAATTGAATAATAAGAAAGACCGCTCCCTATTCCATTTTCCTCGTCGATTCTTCTTTTCTTCTTTCTTAATCCTCGTCCTTTCCTTATCGACAATCTCCACCCAATAAATAATCATTCACAAGTGCAGGTTCGGGTATTCCAAAGGCGAATCCAAACTCTCGCTCCTTCCCGCGAATCAACTACTCCTGGCGCCATCTATCGCCAATAATCTTGTTGAATATATTTAATTATTCCCATGTATTCAATATCGTCAGCTTTGAATATGTCACTATTGCTTAGAACAATCAGATTCCATATTAGCCATTATGTAACTACAATGTGCATACCAGCCCAAAAGTAATTAAGATATAGTTCCAGCTAATAAATTACCACTGTGATATAATTGATATTGCTATACATATTTCTAACCTGGTCAAATATTTTGCTATTACGTAAACGGCGGTCTTGACGTTTTCAAATTAACAGAAGCGTCCTTGAAAATAGCTACAGCTGTGTATTTGGTTAATTAGGACAAACATACTATCCGACAATAGTTTTATCGTAAGCATCGAATGGCCGCGCCAACTTCAGGTTGGTTCGCTTGAACTTAATTACTCCATGTATAATTTCGAATTGTTTTATATGTATACTTTTCGGTATATTATGTAATCGCCCACGCGACATTTATTTCTTTACTAAATACATATTCATATCTGCATCAGTTTTATTGAATCGTATATTAAAAATGGCAATGGCAGTGAAGATGAAAAGGCGTATGGGTCGGAATAGGGAATAACAATATAAGATTTATATAAAAAAACATATGTGTAATAAGACGAGTTTCATAAAACGAGCTACTATGAAACTGTGGTCGAATTTATCTAAATAATGAGGTGATCGGATCACATGAATTTTAATCGTATCTCCAGCTGTAAATCATCTGGAACACTCATTTGGTAAAAAGCCTTGAATGCATAAATTTTGTAGATACATAATGTATTGCAATAATGCTAATACTTGTTCATGCATAAGAAACTTGAATATGATGGAAAATGAAAAAAATAATTTTCGACAGATTCATATGAGGATTATTACCACGAGGATCAGCTACATGGGATCAGCGGTCTAAAAATTATGAATTACCCAAAACTTATTAAATAATTATTCAGTATGATCAATATTGAAAAATGCTTTCAGCTGTTGTACGATTTTATCAGCCATCTAAGCAAATACGAATTAAATGATTTTTTATAAATTCGTGATGGTTTTACTAAATACGAATTTACGCCGCCTCTGTCGGAATCGTCAAGTCGAACGAAGCAATATGAAATTATCAGAAAGTACAAAATTGACATCTTTTTTTACAGATTCAACGGAATTCTCGTTCGTACCTGACAAACAAGACTTTTGTAAGACATCTGGAAAATCTATTTGGTATGCAACAGTATGTGTATATAATTCTTATAACCTAGTTTGTCAATTCACAACCCCGCTCACACTTGTTCATATAGTGGAAAGTCGATTACAGTATAAATTGAAGAAAAAGATCGGCGCGTTCATTGTAACATTGTCACCATGAAGAACAGTGGTATAGGATTAGTGGTGGCCATTTTTGGTTTGGCTCTCCTGGCACAAAATGCCAACGGGGCAGATTCGACTGTAAGATTCCACATTAATCAATTATTCCTAGAATTTTCAAATAACGTCCTATGACTAATCTGTTCCTAAATTTCTAAGCAGATTGCGACACGTCTCTTTGGATTCGAAGGAACTTAACAAACGAAATAATTTTAATTGCAGACTGTCGAGGTTACCATACCTAAGGGTACCTTGCAAGGATTGAAAACACAGACTGCATTAAATGGCGTGACTATGTACAGCTTTAAGGGTGTAAGATATGCAGCCCCAGCAACTGGTACACGAAGATTCTCTGTAAGAAACGATAAATTATAATTCCAGATGATTCATTAATTGCACTTACTATTCACTATATTTATTAATATCCACAGGTTGCCGAAGAGGTCGAAGCCTGGGATGGTGTTTACGATGCAACTCAACACGGATCAAGATGCACCCAAATATGCGTTCCAGCTTTTCGACCTGTGATTGGATCAGACGATTGTCTATTCGTCAACGTCTACACTTCAAGCCTTGATGATGACGCTTCTTTACCGGTGATGATTTGGTTCCACGGTGGAGACTTCAATTTTGGTTCCGGCAACAGTGACATCTATGGGCCTGATTATCTTGTCGAAAATGGCGTCGTACTTGTCACAGTAAATTACCGACTGGGTCCAATAGGTAAACAAAGTATTTTGATAAAGTGTCATCAAGACGTTCCCAAAAAATGTTTTTCCTTCGATTAATTAATATTGTCCACAGGATTCCTCAGCACAAGAGATGCTGCTGCTCCAGGCAACGTGGGTCTTAAGGATCAAGTTGCTGCCATGAGGTGGGTCCAGGACAATATTGCATACTTTGGTGGAGATCCATGTCTCGTAACCATCTTTGGCGATGCTGCTGGTGGTGGATCTGTACAGTATCATATGCTGTCACCACTTTCTAGTGGTATATTATTCAATTCTCCTTATCATATGCATTCACCTATTTTATTCCAATATTTTTATACATCTGGTCTTTATTTTAGGTCTTTTCAATTATGCCATAGCTCAGAGTGGCACTTCTTTGGCTACTTGGGCAATTTCATATAATTCCACTGCCGCTTCCTTTGCCTTGGGAAAAGCACTGGGTATCAATGCCACTGATTCCACTGAACTTGTCAATGGATTATTGAAAGTTAACAGTAGCACCATTGTTCAAACAGCCTTCAGTATGGCTACTGCTAGAGTAAAATATTATCTTTAATTATAAGTGAAGTACGATAAAAATTATTATAAAAAATATTTCTTTGCACAGGATGCTATGGCTGGTGCCTCCTTTGTGTTTAGGCCCACAGTGGAAGTTGACGTTAATCAGGAAATTTTCCTTCCGGCTGATCCTTGGCAACTTCTGAAAAATGGTGAAATTAATGATGTTCCTTACATGATGGGCTTCAATCTCAATGAATCAGTTATATCTGCCAATGGTAAGTAATTCTTAGTTTTATATTTTTTTTTATAAATTGTTTTTTGTTTCTCTTATTTGTTTGACAATTTTTCTTTCAGGTATCAAAAATGCGGCATTCTTCAACAATAATTTTGATGCTTTTCTACCAATTGACCTCAATCTCACAAATAAAGCGGAAATTAGTAAAATTAGTGAAAAAGTAAAAAAATTTTATTTTAATGGTAATGTCACTACTAAAGACGTACTTCCTTATATTCAGGTATATAATTTTCGGATTTCTTTTTTTTCTCTTATTGTACATTAAGCTATGTCTTGATTTCATGAAATTGAATAATCAACACTTTTGGATACTTTTTTTGGACAGCTGAAGAGTGATATATATTTCACGTATGGGACGGAAATGTCTTTAAGGATAATGGCACACTACATGGAGAATCCGATTTATCATTATCTGTTTTCATACGACGGAGGACTTGGATTCTTTAAAAAATTTTTGAACGTATCATTGACCTCTGGTAATAAATATATTATAGGTTTAATTTATAATAATATTTAAACTGTGCTGCAATCGTATAAAATAATGAATTCAATATTTATCTTCAAAAATAAAGGTGTAGCACATGAGGATGAAACTGGCTATCTCTTCTATCCAGCTGCTCTTGGTATTACGCCGGCTGCAGGATCGACAGATGAAAAAATGGTTTACACAATGACAAGAATGTGGACCGATTTCGCCAAATATGGGTAAATATAATATGGACGAAATTTGTCAAATATTAATTTTAACAAGAAATTAATTAACGTTTAACTTCCTTCTTATCGACTTCAGTGACCCAACTCCTTTGCTTTCCACGAATGTCACCACAGTTTGGGAAGACATGACAACAAAAGGAAATTTCTTGAGGATTAATTCAACTTCATCCATGTCGTCCAAAGTTTTTAACTCAAGAGTCAAATTATGGGTATCCATATACAAAAATATTCTTGGACATTTTGCATATCTCTTTAACTAATCATTGTCTTTATAAAAAAACGTCGCATGTAATTTGAAGACTTAATGTATACATGCGCATATCTGTTGCAAAAATAAAATTCAAAATGTGCATATGATATAAGTTATATCTGCATTTATCACAGCCGATGTTTAAATTTTTTAACTTCTAATGCTACTGGTTGATACGATTTTCAAATTGTATATACAATAATTGCCTCGTCGAAAGTTCATTGATTTTCAAAGAGATGATACCATATATCCTGTGTAGGGAAAACATGATCACCAGTACTAAGTCAGCCTAACACTTTTATTTATAAAAATGATTTTGTTACTTGTAGTTTGGCCATGCATTAGTGGCCTAATTAGACGGTTTGATGGTTAATAGTTTTTCTGGTAAAAAACAAATTTTATCAATAAGTTAGCCGGATAATTTTTATTTATTAACCGATTTTGTGTGGTAGGGGGATAAACCGATGCGAAATCATTTGGTCGTTACTAATGCAATTCCAGAAAACAAATAATGAAGAATATAAGCAAAGAATAGACGAAAGTGAACAGTAAAGTGATAAGGAAGGAAAGTAAATAAGAATGAACGGAAAGAGAATTAATGATGTCATATCAATCAATATAGGAGCCCAGCACTCGGAAGTATGAGGGTTGCAAGCCTAAGTACTCCCTTAAGTGCTTCCCCGTAAAGTCATTAAGGAATAAGAAGTGCCCCCCCTCTCCCGCCCCTCAAATCCCGGTTCATAAGGTAAACATGGGTAAACGGCTCAGTTACTAACCCTGCCCCAGATTGTGACCACGACGGCATAATTTTGACTGCCATAAATACAGTTTTTGTTGAATAATAATTCAATTACCGGCTAATTAAAAAGCGTTTTTCACTTTCTGTTATTAGAGAAACACACATTTTTAAATGAAATATTTTAGAATAGAAATTAACCAGTGAATAGTGCGACACGCGTCTCAGTGGGTTCTCACCGCTAGTGCTACGTGGTGACCGCAGTCGCAACAACTACTTCGTGAATTTTGTTCGTCATGTAAGTATAAAACGACATAAAAATTGTGTTGACATCTTTAGCAGGAACCAGACTATCGATGAGATAAGAAATTGATTAACTTTTGATTAGATATTTGTCCAAATTCGCCGAATCAATAAGTGCGTCACATAATTGAGGTTATGTTGCTGTTGCTGACCCTCGATATGTCACCTGTTGCTTAAAACAATTTGCTTTGTTTATTTATTCTAATTAGCCGTGACATAACAAATTAAAGAAAAGGACCTTAGTTTTCATAAACGGAAGAAACGAGAAAAAAGATTTACAACAATTAGAGTATTAAAATTTACGGAAATCTAATATTTAAAATATTTTCTCACTTAACGCTGTAGATATATTTTCTTTTATTGTTTGATGTTTATAGTATATGTTTACAGTATATACTTTAATAATGCATTGTAAATGTTGATAGCAAGAAAACAAGTCTACTCTGAAAGACTGTGTCAAAGAAGTAAAGAAAACTGTGGTGAAAGCAGCCTTGGCAATTGCATTGTAAACTCTATCGTAAAGGTATAAAATGCTTTTTTATATAATAATTATACAGATAGTTTGGCAAGAGGATTAATTCTAATATCTATTATTGTGTTCTTCATGATATGTATTTTTAGGTGTAAATCAACCTCTGCTCCGAATGATAAAATTGAAGAGACAATGGAGACTTCGGAGGCAGCTGATTCATTGATTCCATTGAAAGCTTCAGCAAAAAGGTATAAAATACTTTTTTTTCAACTACAGATGCCTTTTTCAATAAGAAAGGTTAAAATATGTATTATTATGACCTTTATTCTATGTATTTTAGGCATAGAAAAGAAATTGTTCGGAAAGATTGCATCAGAGAAGTGATGGGGACTAAAGAAATTGCAGACTCATTTATCACTCCACGGACGGCTGCGAAAAGGTACACTATACGTATATTTCATTTTTACTATAGGTTGCTTTTTCAAAGCAAATATATTGGTATCTGTATATACATTTTTTATCTAATTAGGAAAAAAACAAATGTTGGGCGGGTATACACAAATGCTGATCTCGAGAAAGCCTTACACGCGGTGAAAACGGGAATGCCTGTAAAGACAGCATCGAATCTTTACAAAATTCCGAAGACGACATTGCTCTACAAAAAGCGTGGTACATTACCGCCTGTAATAAAATCTCCTGGACCTGAATGCATACTTGGCGAAGAAAATGAACGCAAGCTCGTTGAGTGGATTTTGGAAATGAGTCGAAGCGACTTCCCTCCAACTCGGGTCCAATTATTGGATAGTGTTCAACTGCTTATAAAGCATCTAAAGATCAAGACTCACTTTAAGGATAATCGCCCTGGGAGACATTGGTACAAAGCTTTTAAAAATCGTCATCCGGAAATAGCTGAAAAAACTTCACAAAATTTGACGCAAAATCAAGCTGATTTAACTGAGAAAATGCTTCGAGGGTGGTTCAGCGAGGTACAGAAGTATTTTCAGTCGAAGTCACTTCTCAACATTGATGCTTCTCGCGTATTTAGTTGCGACGAGTTGGCTTTTTTTCTGAATCCGAAGGAGGGCTCGATATTGACCAGAAAAGGCGAGAAAACTGTGTACAATTTCATCAATAATGATGAAAAAGAGTGCTTGACTACGCTCATCTGTGGAAGTGCGAGCGGGGAACTCGCGCCACCGATGGTGCTTTTTTCTTACAAACGGATTCCCGGACATATCACTGCACGAATGCCAAAAGACTGGAGCATCGGTCGCTCGGACAGTGGGTGGATGACTGGAGAAACGTTTTTCGAATATGTCTCGAACATTTTTTACCGATGGTTGCTGAAGAATAAAGTCATTTTTCCAGTCGTACTGTTTCTAGACGGTCATACTTCGCATATGACCATGGCGTTAAGAGATTTTTGTAGAGAAAAACGCATCGAGCTCGTGGCGCTATACCCAAATGCAAGTGACATCTTACATCCGATTGACATCGCATTTTTTCATCCTTTCGAGGATGTATGGGCGAATGTAGTTTGTCATTGGCGACTAAAAAATAACGGTCAACGTTTAAAGCGAGAAGAATTTGGGCCGCTTCTTCAGAAAGCTATCGAGACTCTCGACGTAAAAAGTATTCTCAAAAATGGTTTCGAAACAACTGGGCTCCATCCTTTTTCAGCAGATAGAATTGACTACCAGAAGTTTTTTAAGAACGATAATAGCTCCGAAAATATCCCTCTGGTTACTCAAACCGAAGGGCCTCGGTATAAAGAATTTTTAGAGTATGTTGAAAGTAACATTGAAAGCGAAGTGCTGGAGATGTTCAGGGACGTCAAAGAAGGAGCAAAATGGAGTGGCAATCTGGCACATGAAAGTTTATTCTACTTCTGGCGAAAAATTAAGGCTATTAGTATCAATGCCAGTAAAGTCAGTCACGTTATTTCAACCGACAGAGTTCTCAAAGAAGAACCGGTAGATGACAGAAATGAAGTTTCGGTATGTTAACGCAATATTTTTCCTTGTTAATTCTTTATTATCTGATACATTACTTGATTGTGTTTTATTAATCATCGAAAAACTGAATTTTGAGTTATTTCAAACATCGATTGATATTGTCACTATGAAATTTTGTGTACATAATTTATTTTTACATTTAAGTTTTCTGAGGGAATTTTTTATACCGTTGCCAGCTTATCAATTTTTGTATAAATAGAAAATTATGGTTTACTGCGAAATTAGATTTACAGTAAATATACGACGGGTGAGATGAAACAAGAAGAAAACCATGAAGACTCAAACGTCATAAACATGGCTGAGTTCCTTCCAGTTGGAGACAGCATTTTGATTATCGGTAGACGAGATTTCGCACAATCTTTCAGCAGTCGACGCAGATTGTAAAACTACGTCCTTTTTCCTATGTCTATGCGTAGTCCTTACGGTACGTCGGTGCTTGAAGTAATATTCGAGTAGATTATATATTTTTATGCATATAATCTCTTCTACAGATAGTCATTCATGTAATACGAGTTCTATGCATATAACCTTATACAAAATGGTATTCTAGCAGAGAGAAAAAATACGATGTTTTACTACCATTGGAATGAATACTTTATGTGTTAGTTATGACTGAAATGACAGTAATTCTCATTAAATAGTATATTACACTACAAGGGCCGAAAGCTCAGTTTTCTGCCCGTGTGGTGTATACTATTTTTCTTTATACCATGGTTGAAAGTACATGATCGATGCATCGATTTCAGTGCAGAAAGTCTTGGATATTTGCTGTGTAAACCCCTATCGCAGCACAGCAAAAATCCAAAGCTTTCTGCACTGAAATCGATGCGTCGATCATGTACTTTCGACCATGGTATGAAGAAAAATTACTGAGCAAAATGTATGAGCACTTGACGCAAAGCAACTTCAGTTTGTATAGATAAATGATGATCAATAAATTCATCATTGCCACATTAATACATTCTCTAAATATATTCCCGCCTATGATTCACGGCAAAATGAACATGATTTTCATGAATCTTATCGTAAAACATTATCAAGATAGTATATAGCAGCTAAGAGTAATACGATTGTTCGATTAAAAATATCAGTTGACGAATATATAATATCAGACTCGAATCAATTAATTGGAAATATTTCTATTGCATAAGCATCTTGATTAAATAGAAAATTGCTTGGCTGCTTCCGATATTCATTCTTTTTCTTTTCGTATTTAATTTCACATAAGCGGTCTTTGCAAATAATATACTTATTTCTGTAAATTATTGATTTTCTCTTAAATTCATTTCTCATCGTAATTTTACATACAGTTATACGTCACAATAAAATGAATCGAAAGCATTATATTAAATCAATTATTACTACGTAGGAGGAATCACATTCAATGCTTGTAATCAAGTATTAAATTAACAATTATATACTAAAATATTCGGACTGTATTATTTACAACACTATGGTGTCGCTAAATTCATTAAATACGCATCTTCTAGTTTCATAAGTCGTACAAATACAATAATGCTATAGAAATAGATAAGTGCAAGCTTATTAATTTCTTAACTCCGAAAAAATACGCATTTAAAACGAATATTTATTAAACTGTTCAATTCTTAAATAGTGAAATGAATTACAAAATGTCAGTTTTACAAAAAAAAAAAAAATATTTCAATGGAAACATTCCTTTTATACCGTATGTTCCGTCCCAAAACGAGTAATAATCGCATCTACCGAACGAATTATTATCCTTCTTTATGATAAGAAGTTTTAATTCATTTTCAATCGCGGCAACTTCAGGTGACCTACTTGGGATGAGACACACGGTATAATGTTTTATCAAAAAATTTGAAGTACTAGGCCAAAGTATATTATTACTTTTTCTTTCTGGCAGTTTTCAAATTCCATTGTGGCTTCTGAACTTATGTATGTCTCCGCAGAGCATTCTTAATATCACAGAGTAGCACTCAATCCTCAATATCGAGTAATGAAATAGTTACATGAGAGTTTTAGTTAACAAGAAACAGTAGAAAGATGTAGTGTACGTTCGTCAATAAAACCACAGTGCTCTCCATTGCCAGTTTTACATTGACATCAAAAGATTAATTTTCGTAATAGATTAAATCTATACAAAATAATTTAGAGTTTTACGTTAGAAGTAAATATTATCCTCTGCTATATTGCCGACACATTTTAAATATGAGACAAGAGATAGTAACAAGATCAAAGATATGGAAGAAGAACAAAAAAAATCTTAGAAATTACGTTCGGCCATACGTTTATAACACTTATTGTTAGTATGGCGTTGCATTAAAACTGCAATAAGTGAAGAGCAGAGCGAGAATATATCTATCAGTCCTATTCGTTATATCTGATGAGAGTGCTTTTGATAAAGTGTCACGAAGGAGCGCATAATAGAATTAGTAGGATAAATCGCGATTCGCCATTTGCTTATTTGGTATAACACGTTGTCATCATTTTATAATTCCGTGGTCATATGAGACGTTAAAGCTTGAACCCTGGTGGCGTTACAACTTTTGCAGAGAACGTGATCATCAAGGGGATAACAACCACGACCTTCGCTGTCTGAAGACAATACCAATCCACAGTCTTCGCACTTGTAACATTGAATGTGAAAGCTTCGATCCAGTGCAACAACACGTACTGTTTCATCCTGACCAGGTTCCGGCATGATAGGAAGTTTGCAGACACAGCAGCGTGGCGCAAATTTCCTATGAGACAATTGCTTATTAAAATTGTGCATTTAGGTAAATATGAACTACATAAGTTTAAAAGTATACTGAGCAAGCTCTGTTCAAGATATTTCTTGTTTCGTTAGTGAAAATTATGTAATAGGATGAGTTTAAATATGGCATCCTGTATGACTCTCATAGTTAAGCTTATTAGTCAATCAATGTGGTGACTCAGGATCAGGCAACTGTGTATCACACCGATTGACCAATTCAGCTTGGATTTTGAAGTGATGTTATTACAGCAATTAAGCCACTAATGTGACGATGCTTATTTTTCTTGGAATTCTTTGACAAATATAATTATACCACTATGACACTCATAATTCCGAAATGTCACATATGATGTGCTCCAACATTCATTGTATAAAAGAATTGTTCACTCTATTCCAATATCTCTGGTTAAGAATGTATAATAGGTGGTACTTACTTATGAAAACATTGGATACAATGTATTTGGTTTGTGGCATCCACAGTGAACGGTATCCCATCCAAACTTTGCCCACAGACAACACACGTGAAGCAAGACGGATGATATGGCTTTCCAGTGGCTCTTAAAATCCGATCAAGAATAGGTCTTGTACAGACGCAACACTTTTCTAAAGTATTTAAATAATCCTCCTCGCAATATGGCTTTCCCTCCAGGGAATAAAATGGCTTGCCTTGCAAATTAACTTTGCAGACAAAACAAGAGAAGCAATTTATATGGAACACTTTATCCATGGCAGAGCAACCAGTTCCCTCGCCCTCGACTTTACGTCCGCACTGTGCACAAATTCCATAAATATCACTCTCTTCTGTGTTATCAGACATTCCTTGTACCAACAGGTCTGTGAGGACATCGACCTGTATGGTAGAAATTTTTTTTAGTAAATTTCAATAAGTATTCGTTAGTAAGCATTATGCTATTCGGTTAAAGGTTCTTTAATGAGCAATCATATCGTTTCTAAATGTGCGAAATATTGTTAATTGTATAGTGCAGACAAACCTCTTTAACTGGAGAAACTTTGCCCTGGGGTTGTGCTGGTGGTGCTGAACCATACCCAGAGTACACAGAATAATTACAAGAAAGTTGTGATGGTGGTCTTGGATTAATCGGTTCATAAATAGATTCATAAGTCGAACTGGACTGTGAGCTGGTTCCATAGATGTCATTTGGGTAATTACCAGATGGGAAATCAGTTTGATATGTGGCCCGACGCAATTCACTATAGCTCGAGGATACTGGACTTGGAGGTGGTGGCAGTTCTTCTGGCGGAGGTGGAAATGAATTTGTTGGTATGCAAGGAACATATTCCGATGGTTCTGGAGGTGGAGGTAAGTCTTCTGCAATATATTCAACATAATAGTAATTCACTAGGCCACTGTGTTAAGCACTTTACTTCAACTTTTGGTTATGCTGACTAAACATTTTAAAATAAAGTATGCGTTATGCTAGATTGGATATAATATGCAACATCAGCAATCTCACCAGTATTGTGTGCCGAAGGAATGTTGGAATATGTATTCTCTCGTTTCGAATTCCACTGAATGTTGCTGTAAATCAAGTCCTTTTCTTTTTTAACAGGAGCTGGTATAGGCAGAGGTGCTGGTGGTTCTATATTACTATAAACTGCACTTCTTGATGCTCTACTCAGTCTGTCTTCGACAGGAACTTGAGAAGCAGGCATATTTCCAACATTGGAGTAAAAGTTCTTCTCGTCATATCCATATTTTGGTTCAAATTTTTCAGCTTCTTGATTAGTATAAATATTATCATTATTGTGATAGAATTTTCCTACTTCGCTTCCATTGCTTGGTGGATTAAGATCAAAATCATTTGTTTCGGTATCCAATGATGTTGACCCATATGATGGTGGAGAATTAGTATACAAATTTGTTGCTTTATCACTCAATCCTGTATTATTTAGGACAGTACTATATGAAGGTGTTGGGGTTGCTTTCAGTGAATAACTTTGTGGTACCTGAAGGATATTAATAATTTTCTATATTTAATAAAGATAGCTTAATGAACAACATTATCAGACAAATAATAAGATCGACATTGCAAATAAATTGCAATACCACCACTACAATGATTATAATCAGTACCCCATTATCTAAATGCAAACAAAAGCAACCAGTAGAGATTCATCAAACAAACAATAGACTTAACACTACCCTTACAAAAATGTTAAAACAAGAAAATTCATTTATTCAAAAACAAGCCCAATGTACATTCACCTGAGGCCTTGATTTCTTCGGTTTTGGTGGTACAGCAGGTGCAATTTTTTTCCCAGTCTTGACAATCTTAACGGTGTCGTCGCCATTATTTATTTGCAAGCTAGCAATTTGTTGTTCCAAACCTCCAACGTTCGTCATACTCCTACAAGGATTAAAATTGAATAAATCTTAAACAATAGACTTAATCAATACATCAAATTATTTTCTTGCACAATCCACAAGATGACTAAAGTTCGTTTAATCTTGCGTCACTGATAAGTCATCACATTGTACAAGATACAAAGACAATAATCACGCCCCAGATGCAGACTCACCGCAAGGTTTTCTTCAACCGCAAAAGATTGACAAGAGAAAGTGTCACAAGGAACTTGTTAGTAGTATTTATAAATCGCTCTGTTAACGAACGCTAATGATTTCAGAACAAGCTTCGAATTTACAGATATTCAATCAAAAACTTGTAATTAGGTATAAGGTGCAGGCACCTCCTATCGAAGTGACAGTCAAAGTTACACTGGGAGGTCTGCTACCAAGTGGGGCCAAAGTGCGGCTGACTGTGGTGGCTGAAGGCACAAGGCTGACTCATACGACAGTCGGTTTATATCGTAGTAAGTGGTAGCCAAACTCGTAGCTTAAAAAAAAGAATTCTTTTTAACTGATGTTTCTAACCGGCCACGTAGGTCGCGTCACGATACATGACGTCATTGAGATATCTTATACCACGCCCCTAAATTATCCCCACTACTTATATCACCAACAATTCCTGTCACACCAGTTTAGATTACCCTAATCACATGCGGTGTAGGCCACTTTCTTTAAGTCTACTGAGACTTAAAGATATTCCATAAACATTTCAAGGGCCCTTAAGACTTTTTTTTGGAACAGAACAAACATTTTGTCATTCCAAAAATATGGAATAGGGATACTAATTGACTTTTTATCAGAACCCTTTTCGAACTAGTAAGAGGATATATGAGTGGTTTCTTTTTTTTTTATACAGGAATTTGGTACGAAAAGGTGATAATTTAATTATAAGCTAATAAAGGCTGTATTTCGATACTCTATGTAAAAGTATATTTCTTTGTGAATGAAGCTCAATGACATAATTTTGCTACTCTTTTTTAACCTTAACTGTAACTATTGTGCATTTGGGGATATTCAACTTATATAAAGGACTCATAGAATATTATAAAACATTTATAATATAATTATAGTATAAGCTGTGAAATAATTATTCTAAACATTATGGTGTCCTTAGCGGCGAGCCTGGAACTAGGACTTTGTGAGCATCGCCTCCGTCGACAAAGCGAATTCCGTCGTAGCCGAGCTAAATGTGCTTGAACGTCTAGCTTGGTGGGCAGAGGTTCTCCGCTGATTCCCAAAGCAACCCTTAGAACGAGGCCAGGAACCATAGAACTCCTCAAGAACTATTGAAAATGCCTATTGGTGAAATATTTTTGAGACATTTTCAAGACAGCGTTTTTTATATATATTTATTTATTAAATACCTACTACTAAATATTATTGGATACTGATTTACATTCAACATCTATTCAAAATAAAAAATTTTGCAGAATATACGGAGTAGATAAAAATTGAATTGAAATTGTAGAATATCGAAAATAAATTACGTTCATTTTGGAATATTAATAAATTAGGTGTTTAGAACATTAAAAGAATTAATTGAATCAATAAAGTAAAATATTAACACTTAGAAATCGGAAATTCTGGCCAAGCATATTCAGAAGAACTGGAAGTTGCCCAAAATTGTGCGCGCACGTTCGACGCGCAGGGATCCTCGAGATGGAGCACGCGGAGAGTGGGGGAAGCGCTCGAGGCAGCGGCCGGACTCGGAGCGCTCATTCTTCCTCGAGCCGGTCTCCTATACGGGTCTCTTGGAAACA
>JARQSV010000329.1:952280-976315 GCA_030142285.1 Calameuta idolon | reverse complement strand
TTTTCGATATTCTACAATTTCAATTCAATTTTTATCTACTCCGTATATTCTGCGAGATTTTGATTTAGCCTCAATTTTATATTTTGAATAATAAATGTATAAAAATGTCTTAAAAATAGGCTTTTTCAATAGTTCTTGAGAAGTTCTATAGTTCTGGGTCTCGTTCTGAGGACTGCTTTGGGAACCAGCATTGAGTAGCGGAGAACCCCTGCCCGACAAGCTAGACGTTCGTGTTCACGTTTAGCTCGGCTACGACGGAATTCGCATTGTCGACGGAGGCGATGATCACAAAATCCTACTTCCAGACTCGCCGCTACGATTTCCTTCCTTTCCTTATGTCTGCCTCCTCCAATGAGGAGATGTGCCAGTGCCGCTACGATTTAGCTCCATGCTTTTGTTATCACCTGAAACCGTAGCGTTGTGCATCTCCCTATTCATATCTGAGATAGATAAGGGGTCGTCCGATCACAATGACGCTTATGGCCACAAGGCAAACTGTGCCGTGCTTCTCTAAGACGACACCCCGCACTACTGAAAATCGAGCGAGTTGAAAGACTTGTATGTAAAACCGTGTTCCGTACTGACTGTTTTTAAGAATCACATACAATTTTAATAATTTTGTATAGGCTCAGAAATAAAGAAGGCGTCCGTAAGACGTCGTTAAGTCTTATTTCATGGGTTTTGAAATCTTATAGATTCCTCATATCTTTCTCACTGAAGACATCATAAGATGTCAGAATCCATGACCTAAAATCTTTTGATGACATTTTATCAACATCTCAGTAGTTTGTACTATTTGGAGTGTTATTCGTAAAGTCTCGTTAATTACACGATTCAAAATATTCAAGCGATGTACGTCTTGTCAGGTATACTTAACATCTTCATAACAATTTATTTAACTTGTGATAAATCGCGTCTGAATCATATTATAAACAAAATACAAATGTTTGTTCGATGATAAGATAAGATGCGGTCTGCGACGACCACCTTTTCATTATTTTGTAAAATATTATGCGATTGAGCATAAAAATGTAATTTTCAATAATATATTGGTCGGACTCTGAACAGGTATATGATCTTTAGGGGCTGTAATGCAAAGCAGTTCCTTATGTAGCTAACTCTCGCCCTTTGTCTGTAACATCTTTATAATAAAGATGTATTATTATTATTATATTACGTATATTACTTCATGCAAAACAACTTGGCAACAACTAAAAATGTATCTTATCAAAGTCCAATATGCCATACGCTTCGTGTTCGAATTTTTCAAGATGCTGACTTTCTTCTAAGCATTAATATTATCTATATCAAGTATGTAAAAATATCACAAACATTATGAGTTCCCGATTGAGTGATTTTCATCATATGTATACATGACTACAGTCATCTATTGGAATTTCCACGAGGATAATTGGCGCAGCAATACAGCATACTTGGAAAAGATGATCATAAATAACTATTGTGACATTTGGATTCGAATTCCTTTGCATATCCAAAGCATGACGAATTAATGATGCATTATGTTTCTACAGAAAGGAAAAGTATTCGAGTTATTAATTAAGTAATCAAAATTTCCCTTTTTTATAATCGTATCAATCGAACCTTTATACAATTTTTATATATTTTCCAAATTTCGCAAAACTAGGCTAATCATAATTAATTAAATATATCATAGCCACCGTCGTATTGCCCGCTCAATTTTCAACCTGGTGCCGGAACGTTTAACTTAACTAAAGGTTCGAAAACCATTGCAAAAATTTTATTTTCTATCATTTTAGGACCCTCGTAAGGGCAGTGAAGGCCGCCACTCGGTTTCCATTAATTTACTCTCTACTTTTCATAATATAAATAAATGCGCACACCCGACAAAATGTAAAATCTCGTAACTTAAATATCGAATAGAGTCATAGTAATAACGCTTCACAGATTTGCTGTAGCCGTTTCTATTGACGAATAGATATTACTTAGATATCCTATGAAAGTTATTGTATTATCTACTGTTAATGTTTTATCTATTGCATTCGGCGGGAACGTTGAACTTGCCATAAGAAAAATACATTTCTATAACAGATCTGCTAAAGAAATTAACACAACCCACGCTTCGGAAATATTTGTATGTCATTCCTTCTTCTTGATCCTACTTGGTTTTATGCTCTAAGATAGTCAGGTACACTGTAAGCCATTTGGATCTATTCCAATTTGATTTTATACTCGGACGATTAAGTTATAACGTAGCCACGATGTCCAACAACTTTCTCATCTGTGTATAATAAAATAAAAATTATGCAAGGCTGATTGTACTCTATACTGTTTGAACAATGCGTATAGAAAAATGAGATATGCTTAAGACCTTACATTTATATAAGATTGTCATGTATTGTACTCTTTCCGGGGAAGTACAGTACATTGGTATTCATTGGCATCACTATTCCTACAGTATACCTGACCCAAATTAACATACGCAAACATACATGCGACAAAAGTCATCACCAAGGCGACTGACAAGCATAAAGGGTCCTTGTTCTTACCAAAAGCGAAAACTTATCATTCAGATGATCTTCCAGCTGACTATGATTCCCATATACTGCTTCCTACAGTAATAATTCACGTAACATTATAGCATACTTCCTGAATGAATGGATAAAGAAGTTCATCCCCCGAGACAGAATATTGGAACACAATATCCAGTACGTAACATGATCTTCTCTAAGAATGCAATTCATGGGATTATAAAAAATATCATATAAGATATATAATTACAACATAACTGTCAGCCTTGTTGGTCCATGACTGATTATAGATATATTTTCTGTATGTGCAAGATCCTGTGCGACCTACAAGCATAATCCATGTGTTACTATTTTATTTCAATAGATTATTCAACTCTTCAATATATGTGATTGGCAATAATAAATAGTTCTGCGAATACTGTTACTTTCTGTTCTTCCCCAATATCAGTTGCAACAGTAGTTCAATATACATACATATCTGTACTAGATACTTGCTTACACGTTTGGTATTTCCCGATCTCCCCACTTTTTCAATATAGGAAACACGAGTGCAGAAGAATGCTGGAATGGAAGGGAATCTGTAGAATGTAGTTGTGATTATCTGTATACATGTTCCCTGTTCGTGATCTACCATATCAATGTAGAAAATTAAGAGGGGACACTGAGGCAGATAGTTGTGTCAAAGTAGCCTGCATGAATCTGCTTTTCCACTGTGGACAAAGTAAATTGGCAGCGGTCGGTAGGATTGGATCGCGTAGACACATTCAGTGAACGTAATAAGATTGTGGTGGGTAGAATTGTGACTTATTCATTTTCCTTTTTTTCTATTCTGATTAGTTACATACTATTATATTCAGATTATAAATGATCATGAAGAGTAAGTATGAGTGATTGATTTGTCAGCTGGACGATTTTACACTGGAATCTTGTGCTAGTATAAATTTCTTAACCTTGGGTTTTGTTATTTTGCTGATGTATAATAATTATAAATATGTGTACATATACTGGATCACATTATAAAACACAATTTTAACGTTGACCCTAGGGAGATTGTATGTTACTAATATGTTGATTGCTGTAGTTTTCTTTATCAATGGCTCTATAAACATGGATAGTGATGATTACTTATATGCCAGTCTTTTTTCCCTCTTTGACGTTTATTGTAATAAATTTTATGCTACTCCTTCATATGAGTCATATAGAATTTTTACTTTAGAATTTTAGGACGCAAATGATTATAAACTGTGTGGTAGTCATATTTCTTTTCAATGTAACAGTTCAATAATATGCTTGTCGACAGTATAGTCAAAATATATTAATCATTGAATGTGCTATATAAGTATGATAACTATATATCTATGTTTATATTTCTACGCATGTGTTTATAAATTCAGAGTTCTTGTATTAGAAATACAGTGTCATATTTTTTGATTATGTGTAACAAATGCTTGTAGTTTCTGACTTTTTATAATTAGTTATATAACAATGAGTGACAGTAGTTATGCATTGTCTTTATTATACAAGTTCCATTTTCTGTTTGATGTATAGTATTATTTAATATTACAAATGGTAAAAACTTTACAGTCATAAACATATGACTTGCTTATATGACTATCACAAACTGTATACAAATGATTAGATGATCCCTTTAGTAAGATAATTCGATCTGTTCTAGTAAAACCATTTTAAAATCTATTTTAATCATTTGTAACACTTGAATCTTGATTAATTAACAATATTGTGAGAAGGCAGATATATTAATTTTAGTATATTTTTGAATACTGCTAATAATTTTATAATACATCTTTATAAACTCCAGAAATGAATATTCCATTTGCAAATTTAAGTTAATCTTGGTTATTGATTTTTGTAATAAAATTGAATATATATCTAATTCTAGATCTAAGCTCAACTTCAAATATGCAGGATAATACAGCATATGAATCTGATGAATTACATAATGGCACAAGAAAAGCAAAATCACCAACGCAAAGACTGCAAAATGAGAAAACAGCCAACGAGAGCAGCAATCTATCCCCAAACAACAACCAGACATATTTTGCTGATGAAAGGATTATTATTCCTGATGTAGATACGGTGCGTTTATATCTTTTATACAAAAACAGATTTGGATTTCCATCTATATTTTATTAACACTAAACAAAGTGCAGTGTAGAAGCAATAAAGTTTCTTCTATAATAACTGATTACAGACCTGGTTTAGTTTTCGGAAATTATGGGCATTCACAGGTCCTGGATTCCTGATGTCCATAGCATATCTTGATCCAGGAAATATAGAATCTGATCTACAATCTGGTGTAGTTGCAAAATACAAAGTAAGTTAACATTACCAATGAAATAATCAGAAAATTTTAAATTATTTTCATTTCTTAAAAGAAATAATGTCATTACATAAAAATCTTTTTTCAGTTATTATGGGTTTTAATGAGTGCAACAATTCTTGGACTCATCATGCAGAGACTAAGTGCTCGGCTTGGTGTAGTGACGGGTCTTCATTTAGCAGAAATGTGTTATAGGCAATATAAGAAGGCACCAAGATTAATTTTATGGATAATGATTGAAATTGCTATAATCGGAAGCGATATGCAAGAAGTGATAGGAACTGCAATAGCCATATACCTTCTATCAAATAAGATGTGAGTGTTCACCATTGATAATTATTATTACTTAACTCAAACATTAAAAATCACTACTTTCACTCTTAATGATTCACTAGCTCCATTTTTTTAAAATAATTTGTAGTCTGAATATTAGGTAATATCAATTTGTTTATATTGTGAATCATAATCCTTTTTAATAGTATCATGCCCTGTCACGCATGGAGATTTAAAGCTAACAGACATTTATTTGCTATATACTAGGTAAATAATAAATAAATATTTCTATAGAAATATTTTGTTTAACATTATAGGGTTCCACTATGGGGTGGAGTTCTAATTACAGTCATCGATACATTTACTTTTTTATTTCTGGACAAATATGGCTTGCGAAAACTTGAATTTTTCTTTGGTTTTCTCATTACAATAATGGCTGTGACATTTGGTTACGAGGTAATGAACATATCTATATAAAAATACAAGAAATCTGAAAACAAGCTGCTGCTTTAAACGCATTTTTAAGTTATATAAAATATTTTTTCATTTATCATTTTTTTTTCAGTGTAATACAGTAACTTTTCATTATCTATTGTGGTTTCTCTAAATCCTTTTGACTTATTCAATTAAATCATGGCCTTATCATGGCAATCTTTTTAAATGGCAACTCTCAACAAATAGATAAGAGCGGGCCAGTGATGGGCTCTTACTGGTCAATTGGATCAGTAGCGATTGAGTACTGGGCCACTTTTATATGTTTGCTGGATTCTTTATATTCAGTAAAATCACCAATCATTTAATGACATCTAAAATATCATAAGAATAAATAATATGAGATACCAATGTTTGTAGTACATCGTATCAGCACCACCACAAGATGAAGTTGTAAAAGGCATGTTCACACCATGGTGTAAGGACTGTGATAATAGAGCATTGCTCCAAGCTGTTGGTATTGTTGGTGCAGTTATAATGCCTCATAATCTTTACCTTCACAGTGCTCTTGTTAAAGTAAGTAATAAAGATGCATACACATATACGCAAGTAATGACTGCAATAAGTGCAGTTACTTAATATTATTAAATTTATGTTCAGTCAAGAGCTATTGATCGCAAAGAACCTTCTAAAGTCAGAGAAGCCAACATGTATTATTTCGTCGAAGCCTGTATCGCCTTATTCGTATCCTTTTTAATAAACGTCTTCGTGGTCGCGGTATTTGCAGACGGCCTGTATCAGAAAAAGAATGAGGATGTTGTAAGTATAGATAACAAAATATTAAACATATATATAATATCCAATATTGTTTTTTCTTATCAAAAGAATAAACATTTCCAGTCTCACTAACTTTTGTATTACTTCAGTATGCAGTTTGCGAAGCTCATAACTATACTCTTGGTATGGAAACGTTTACGGTGCGTATATTTACACAGACATTTAGTATACTTCAGTCGAGTATTTATAACAATGAATCTGTAATATACGAAGGTTTATTTTATTTCAGAATGACAGTCGCACGTTTGATGCCGATCTTTACAAGGGTGGTATCTATCTGGGTTGTCAGTTTGGTGCTGCTGCTATGTATATATGGGCAGTTGGTATTTTAGCTGCTGGTCAGTCATCAACGATGACAGGCACGTATGCTGGTCAATTCGCCATGGAAGGATTTTTGAACCTCCAGTGGGCTCGTTGGAAACGAGTTTTGTTTACAAGAACAATTGCCATCGTTCCAACATTTATGATTGCTTTCTTTGCTCATATCGATGACTTGAGTGGAATGAATGACTTATTGAATGCTGTCATGAGTCTTCAATTGCCTTTTGCTACGTTACCTACAATAGCTTTTACTAGTAGCCCTCAAATCATGGGCGAATTTAAAAATGGATTGTAAGTATTGTTGCAAGCTCATTATTACAATCAATTTCGTTAGTTTAAATGGATACAAATTATGTTGTGTTTTAGAGGAAACAAAATCGTAGCCACTGCGTTATCCTTGCTAGTGATATCAATAAACATATACTTTGTGGTCAACACTGTTAAAGAGGATATACCGCATCATTGGGCTATCATTTTAGCTATTGCTATATTTGCAATATTGTATTTAGCTTTCTGTTTATATTTGGCAATACATATGGCCGTAAGCATGGGATCGACATCCTTTAGTGACAATTGGGTGTGTAGCAAATTTAAATAATCTTTTTTCCCATTATTTTTTTATTTATGCAAAGATATTTAACGACATTATTCATTAATACGATACATATTTGTATTATTTCAGTTTGTCACGAAATACATTGGTGGACCGGTGGATCCAAACTTTGGTTTATCCAATCCTGCTGTTTATTCTAGGTAAGTTGAATAAAACTGATCAGTAAGTCCATGTTGGAATGCGTTTGATCGTTATGCTTTTTTGTATTAAAATATTTGTATTAGTAAAACCATCTTTGTCACAAATTGTTCCTCGCAAACAAATATATTACATCAATTTCGAAAAATGTGCACACTGCTTCTTGCTTTAAATTGAATGCTTTTTTTTTATCAATGTTTAATTCCCTGCCGATTGGGTGGTTTGAATATGAAATTATAACTTCTGGTAAGCAAAATATGAGCAACATATATTTCTGATCGTGCCTATAAATCAGTCATACCCCTTATATTAGTATGATCGATTTGATATTGTGTTCCCTTCGACTTTCAAATAAATGATTAAAATAAAATTTGTCTAGACCGATCATATAATTATCATCTGCTAGACACAGAATATATTACTGAGAATATTCTAAAATGTGCGTATTCAGTTAGCTTATGAAGCATCTAATTAAATTATTTAGAATTACTTATTTTATAAGGTATCTCATATATTACACTATTCAATTACTCAACCTTGGATCATCTTTACTTGATATCACTAATAATCATTGTTCGAGGTATTCGCAAAGAATGAATCGTCTACAATTCAATTTTGATTCATAAATTTGAGAATGACATTTTCATTCGTAGTTTCTTCAATACGTCGGAAACATCTCTGGACAGCTAGTCGAATATAAACGACTAGAGTAGCTGAGTTAAATCTAGCTACAATTCCTAATATAAAAAACATTTATCGCACCAAGCTTCAAGCTTATAACACTTTGTGACGTCAGCATGAATAGTGTATGGTATGTATTTCTGTGTTCGTTTTCTATCATAAGTTTATCACGTTATCACAACATATAAAGACTGTTATAAGACTTCTAAAAAATAGGAACTTTTTAAATATTATACGTATATTATATAATGGATTAAATGATCCAATTTTTTCAAATAAATGATTGAGTGAATGCCACTTAAAATGGATTTTGAGTATCATAAGGTAAAAGGACTTGAAATGCACATTCATAAAAATCCATAATCCTCTTTGTTGATTGATACTGAATGATGAAGAAACTTAATTGTTTACGTGAGCCCGCTTCTTGTTTTGCTTTGTGATTCTGCTTTCCTATAAACATTTCTCTTTTCTTCGACTAATTAACCAAAACTTTTGTCTGCATGGCAATTTTTAACCTGCGAAAGTTTGAACTTGCAATCTTGATGTGGATGCGATTAACCAGCAATACCTCCAAAAAAGGTAAGAGAAACATACTGTTTGAGCCATTTGATCATTAGCTCCAAAGCCTGAAAACTAATTTAAATTAGGTAATTAATTAAATGTATGTCACTGATAAGTGTAATGTAAATGTTTCAGAACAAATATGGCATTTACCATCCAAGATGGTATACATGGGAGTTTTACAAATCTTCCTACGTACTAATTGTTATCAAACGTAAAAAGCACAATCGACACAACAAACGCAGAAGAAGAGAGCCAAAAGTGTTCTACGCGCGACATACTTTGTTAAGTAAATTATATGTTATAGGGCAAAACATGAACGTTCCTCCTTTAAATCTTCGTTGACATTTGTGATAATGTTCAATGTGATGAACATTGACGTCTTATGATTTTACAAAATAAACATATGAAAGTCACGTTGCATAAGTTTTATTGCATCGTTACTAGTGAGAGCTTCCATCAATAAAATGTTATTGTGGCTATATAGGCGCGTTAGCAATATAATATTGTAACGTTCTGTTCTTATAACCTCCTATCCTCTATCCTCTTTCTTTCTTTCTTAAGCACCTTTTTCGGTGATGGATACGTCGAAAGCCCCATATAAGAGGTACATAAGCGATACGAAAAACCAGTAGACCGGTACTTGAATAAAACGCTAATCCTATTAGTAAAATTAAAACATCAAATCAAAAATCGACGTTAATACCTTGGGAAAATAAGAACTGTTATTCCCGCTAAAAGTAATGTATTTCTCTCGAGGATATAAGTAGCGGCTTCCTCGAGAGGAATTCATTCGTTGTTAGCCAGAAAAATCAGTGTGCACCAAAAGACGATAAGAAGCAGTAAAAGCTTGAGAAATATCATCTCCAAAGACCAATTAGGGAATTTATTCTACATTCCTGAACAAACCAGTGAACAGTATTATACTGCAAACTATGAGAGCTCATCCTTGGCAATTTAGTTAGTCTTGGGAAGCATTGTGTCTCATTTCTCAAAGTCTCGCGATTCTTACTCCTCAAAAATCGCGAAACGTCTCAATATATATTGCAAATTAAAGCAAAAGAGGGTAGACAATTTATTTTTAAGGAATAAAATATAAGGAGTCTCAGAAAAATTGGAACTTTCCCAAAAACTTGCTCATAAACAAGGATATCCTATTGTTTAAATATTATAAATGATGAATATGCTCAAGGATAAATATTATTACAACCAGAATTGTCTATTTTTAAAAATATCGTGTTTTTATATAAAACATTCGTATCTCTGTAACTTATTGGAAGAACCGATTAGAGTTAACACAGACTGTGCTCTTAAAATGTATTCCTTATAACAAAAAATAGACCACCAATTATTTAGAAGCGCATTAATTATTTGTATGTATAATATATTAAAATATTTATTTTTCAAAGGTAACATTCTTGTGATATTAATGGCTGCCTTCGTATTATCATTGTATAAAAATGTAGGTAAATTAATAAATAATATTTTTAATGAATTTGTATGATACTGATATATTCATAACCTTTACATAATATTGAGCAGATTTATCAATGTTATATTGATGCTTCAGTCGATTGTTTATGTTTAAACTTGGGGAATAAAATTATCTTTGTAAATTAATGACTCTTTACATATGATATTCTGCAAACAGGATATATCGACTTGTTTAAGAATATATTTATGCATGCATTAATACAAATCGCCGACATTTGACTCACAAATCCGTGACCCGGTTACCTGGCCCTCTCCTTGTCAGAGTGGATATGACTACACATAAAATACTTTTGCTTCCGATATATTTGCGCTTTTACAGTCAATGCATGCGTAAGGAGAGTGCAATGGAACCCCGGTTATTCAAACTCGCTTTATCCGAGTTTGCGATTAATTGAGCTCTCATTGGATTCGCTTGAACCCGTATCATCTAGACTTTTTACGACGTGCTTTGATACATATGACGTGCATTAAGTGGTACATACACACTGTCTAGTTAAGTTTGATTTTTTATATAGTATTTAGTCTATCATACACTCAGGAATCAGCTGGTACAAAGTGTGAGTTCGCAGTAGACGAGATATGTTGCGCCTTATTACATAAAATAAGTTTCTGTTTCCTTACAGAATTGAGTCTGTCTTATCCGAGATAGGGTCGGTTCGCAATAGCTCAAATAATCGAGCTTCCACTGCAATATCAAGTTATAGACTGTGTACGCACAAGCCATAATCTCTTAGAATATTAAAACTTAATTTGAGATGTGTGTATATTGCCTAATTAATTGTACTCCAAGTATTAGAACATTAATTGTTTCGAGATTTAAATCAGCATACATTTAATCAATTATATATATACTTGGTTGAGTTTTCAGCCTAATTTTTTAACTGATCTAATTTCAGTAAGTAAACAGAATTTGTAAAATATTAATTAATTTCGATATACGTTTCAAAAATATGAACATGAATAACAATTGTGTATATGATTGAATAATCAAATTATGTAATGTAATGGGCACCTTGTTATAAATATTTCCTTAGTGATGGGATTTTGTTTTCCTTAAATGATAATAAAATGTGACAAATATTCGTTCAATTATATTTAATTAATTGATAGATCACAAGTAAATCTCTATTTAAATAACTTACTGAGTTACTGCCTTTGGCAAATGCATATGAGATAATTCATACTTAATTGTAGAATGTCACATTTGTATTTTCTAACAGAAAGTTAATGAGAAATGCAAATTAATTGCTGTATACATAAAATCGACTTGTGCAAACGTTAATTAAACAACATGAAGACCATTTAAATTCAATAAAGTATTCCCCATTCCATCGCAATACATTCATAAGTAATTTATTTTATCTCGATACAAATTTCAATGAACTTCTTTCTCATAAGTTTTATATTTCGAGCCTATCATCAAAACTAAATAAGATTTGATGAGGCAGCAGTGAAATTTGAAAGATATCGTATATTTCTTCATCTTTGCAAACTATACTATAAACTTCCAATTAATGGCAAAATTAAAAAAATATATATATTTCTACTTGGTCTTCAAAGATTTTGAGTTTTATTTAAACTCTGTTTTCTTTTTTTAATCTAAGAATTAAAAAATTCTCTCTACACATTCTACATGTATTTTCGAATAGTTCACTTATATGTAGTTTCAGTATCAAATGAAACCAAAAAAATAGTAATTCATTTGTGCTAATAATCCAGAAAGAATCTCGAGGATACTTCAACCAATCATTTTCTTCGCACTTCACCTGTCGCGATATTAATCATCTGATATTTAAATTCAAATGTATTTTTAGAAACATGTTATTGATGAAATATCCGAACATTTATTTCACAGCAAAGATCAATGCCTCGGGTCACATAAATTATAAGCCTAGTAATTTCCATTTGCCAGTATCTTATATTTTTATGTTTGGATATTCCATCAATAACCACATTACAATATGCAAGGAACTATCACGTGCAATGACTGTTTAATTCTCTTTAAATTGGATCCGTGGTCAGCCGACGATAATACTGATTATGTTCTCGTTTGTAGTGCCAATACACAAATCCGATAATCATGAACACCAATAAAATTAACATCAAAACAGACGATGTTAATATGCCTGGAACAAAGGCAATAATAATGTTTAGAGACATTAATAATTTCTCGATATTATCAGGCGTGTACCATATAAAAATATGCAGTGTCTTTCACGCAATGTACCGGATTTTATAATGGTGAACATATGCTAGTCGCTGGTTAAACCTTAGAGTGGAGTTCGCAAGTTAGATTAAACAAACTGTATATATAGCAATAAAAATGATAAGGCTACTTGACTTCATGATGCATTCATTTTATCTCACGTGTAATATTTTAGCAAAGATACGCCAATTTTGATTTCGTACAATTCTTTTGAAAATAACAATCGCTGTGATTGATCAGAGTTTTTGAAATTTCTATGATAAAAATACAATCGATAATTTCTTCTTACCAAAAATCGTCGTTGAGTTTATACTGGATTCGTGCTGCTCCCACTCTAATACACATTCCTTTTCCCAATCTTCAGGAATAATATCCTTTGTCAGTTTGACAAATTGATGTAAGGGACACAATGCCAAGCATCCTGGGATTGTTAACAGAGTTGGCTCGGCACTTGAATTTTTGTAAGAGATCTGTAAAGAGTCATAAAAGGATTATGCCAAATTATCAAGAAATATAGTTAAAGGATTCTTCACTCACCGTAACAAAGTACTGTTCTTTGGTGTTAACCCTTAATTCCATAAGGACTGCAGCAGTGTATGGTGGACAATGTTCATCGAATACACCCAAAGTCATTAATAAATTAGCTACTGTAGTATCATGGGCACTATAAATCCACAATTTTCGATCAGGATACAAAGCACCTTCCTGCTTCTTCACCATATGATTTATCATTTCTCCCAATAATAAACCTAATATCGTGAGACGATTATAATATAATAAATCGAAAAAAATAATGGATTTCAATTGTTTCCCTACATGTAGTGTAGGGAAATATGTCACAAATTAATACCCTGCGATATAAGCAATGTCTATAACGAAGTTAATAAGACAATGACAAATAACTTATCAAAGGAGTATCAGCAGTTTGCTGTGTCTAAGTACAGAGTATTATGTATCAATGTTTGTCAAAGATTTAAGCATAGTTCAGCGTCATACAATATCATTAAATCTCGAACTTTGCTTCTACAAGGGATGCATTGTTTTCAAAACTTAGATATACCTTGAACTGGACAATCATGAGTTTTCAGTTCATGTTATTGATAAATGAATAGAGCAAACATTTATAATTTTCACATGTATTTCATAAGTGATTCATTCATAATGATTATTATATTACAAATTAAATAGAGATAATACAAGCATTAATGTAGTCTTATCAATTTTTCTTATGTGGTGCTGGTGATAAAAGACACTTTTGCAGAGTAACATTGGGATTAAACGTAAATAATAGAAGTCATGATTGCAATTTAAATAAGAAGAATAATGACGTATTAAGAAGGTTCATTGTACATTGCTTATCGTGTATGATTCAGAGTACGTGTACTCATGGTCACATTTTCATTTGCATTAAATATATTAAAATAAAGGGACAGGGAGACAATAATCAATTATTAAAAATAATGATTAAATCAACGATTTTGAAAAAGCTGATATTAACAGCCGCAGCTATACAATAATAATAAAGAAAATGGAAATTACATAATGATTTTCAAACAGCATTGACAATTGTAACATACCTGATTTTAATCGTTGAAGTATTTTATTATAAGCAGGAATTTTGAAATCCATTGAAGCGAGTTTTTGCATTTTATATGGAAATACAGGTTTCGTCCATTCAGGTAAAGTCAAATTAAAAAGATTCTGAAAACGACATATTATTATAGATACAATTGAAGAAATTGTTTGTAATTAGTTTTAAATAGTTTTCTATGTTACTTTTAAAGAGAAGCTTTAGACTCGTAAAAAATATAAAGTATCGAATATGTAAATTTTGTTAGAATTAAACATTTTATTAATCCGATTAAATAACACTGTCGCAAACGGCGTTATTCTTTTAGTTCTTATATTTCCATTTGCCAAGGAATATAGATACTGATAATAATTCCAATGCCATCACTTATCATATAAGGACTCCAAGCTCTTACACTATTTACAAATAAATTTTTTTTGTTTAAATACTTTTTCAATTAATATTACATACTATCTGATACCAACCTCTATAAAAAGAGTATCATAAAGATACTCGACGGATTCCAGAGAATCAATTTTTTTCCCAGAATGCTCTGTTAGATAAACATAAAGCTTTTCGTTTTCCTTATTGATTCGCTGAATTTCTGGTGAGTTTTTGAGTTTCTCTACCTCATAATCGTATTTTGGACAATATTTCTTTGCTGCCAATAAATTATCTTGTTTTTCAGGTATTGTGTGAATCGGTATTGGCATCCATTTGATGCCATTGTCCCAAATCTGTTTAGCTTTTGGTGGATATAAGCCTGCCAAATTTGCTTCTGCTGACATTAGAGTACGATCAACGTCTGTACTTTGGACATAGATATCATACAAGGAGTATGTATCTGGTAGAAGATGCTCATATCGGTTTCTGAGCCAACGACCAAGTAATAAATGTCGGTGCTTGCCAAGCTAATTATCACCAGATAAAATGTTTACATGTTATCAATGATAAGAATCTCTGCTGTTTTTCTTTTAAAAGTCTCATAAATAATTGTCTATGCAATATAACAGTAGGTAGTATATTTTAAATTTGTTCAACAGGAATACATTACAAAGAAGACAGTATAACTGATTTTTCTGATATTGCGTTTAATTAATTATATTGTTTGCCAATTAAAGAATTCTAAACAAATAATATAATACTAAAGACTTAAGGATTATATCAATATATGATTTTCAAGCAACAGATTTAAGAAACAGAAAGTGAAAGTCAACCGGGTTACATAATATATATTTTCCTATATTGTCCAAGGACAAGGTATGTGAAAGAGGCCAACAAAATGAAAAACAAAAGTGACTTCTGGTGTGTAGCCAAGACTTACTTAAAGTATCATATTTCCATGAACAAATTTAGAATATACAGGGAATTAATATCAATCTGTCTTATACTATTATTAACATAACATAACTGAGTAAAAAATTTTAACACTCACATTTGTCAATTGACCAAAAGGTACAGGCCATAGCGATTCGTTCTTGTAAGGGTCAGTTGGATAAGGATTTAGAGGTGTTCTGTCTCCATGTCTGAACAGCTATAAATAGACAAATGTGTTATCAAAATAAATAACTCGTTTTGAACAATAAAAGTACAATAGTATAATATGCATTTGAATACCAAGTAAAATTTCATCCACAAACATTAACATACAGAAATACGTAAAATAATAACTTAACAAAATTTTCATTATTACTTAAAAAAACAAAAGCACACAACTAAAAATTCAATGCAAAATAATATTCAAGCTATCCAGTAATAACTCGAACAGTTCTTCTTAGAATCATAATATTGAAAAATATGCTTTTAAGTCTATTCAAACGAGATTACAAAAACATATAAGGAGAACAGTTACTTTAGAGGTTACTCCGTTTTGAACATACTTAAAATAGCAGTATTCTTTATAAAATAATAAATGAAAAACATTTTTATATACTCCAAGATTAAATTTTCTTATTAAACTTACCACATTGGCAAATATTACAGTTCCAAGATCAATATCTTGCGCCAAACTGCAGCTCAAAGTTAATATGCATAAATGCAGTAACCGGAGATCCATTTTTCCATATGCAAAATTTACACGTTTCACTCACGAGATATCCCTACCGAATGGAGTTCAAATGAGAATTGGAAATGGAAGTATATTTTAGATACTACACGACCTGTACAAAATTGTTTTAATATTCATTATTGACAGCTGTATACTCATTGTACGACGCGACAGGACGCAACAGATGTTTGTAAAGAAGCGGGCCACACCATACCACACTGGCTGCCTGGTTTTCCGAACTTGCCCGATTTTAGCCGAATCAGTTAGATCTGGTTACATTCAGCAGAGAAAGAAGTGTCCATCTGTTATCTGGAATCTGAATGCCAAATTGTTCATTAGTTCAGAAATATAAAAAATACGTATAAAGCATTTCTTTTAACTTAATATTTCAATTTGAATTTTTATCAAACCGGTACGAACGTTTGCCGTTCAAATAATTTGAATATACATATAACTGCTTTTACATTTTCATGTAGGTAAAGCGAATAGTAGTAAAATATTCAATGGTAAAATCATTTTCTTCTTGCATTGATTGATGTAGTTGAATCAAATGTGTAATACCAACAATCGTTACACTTTTGTACCAGTTTGTACTGCTAGGTCTACATAACATCTGTTATATGTAAACTTATAATTCTGTTTAATTTTTTATCTCAACAATGGAGCAATGGGTATATGAAAATCTTTCCAGCCTACTAGATTTTCCGGTTCCTGCTGATTTAACACAGTGAGCAACATATTTACATTTGGAAGTTATTTCTTTAATATCTTGTAATAAGGAATTAGTGTTCCTCACCTAGCCTCTTCGTTTCTTCACAGATGTATTCTGCAAATGCGAAATGAAAGGGATTTAGATGAATATCTTCAAACGCTGCTGGATTACAGTAACCCCAAGCATAGGCAATTTATTATCGAGCTTAAAAAGCGGCAAGGTAGTCACATTGCTTATCTGAAATTTAACTGTGCAGCAAAATTTATATATCACACTGTATAACACGTTATTACCTTTCTGAAAAAACATTTGATATTTCATTATACATTTGCTTTGTTATAGCTACTAAGAATGACTTGATAGGATATAAAAAGTTAACTGCTAACGACAATGTTACTCAGAAACAAAATGAGAAGAAGAAAGGAAAAGTTAAAGGCAAAGAGAATCAAATGGTATATCTCAATTATTTTGTTTTTGTATAATGAGCAATTATTATTAGCTACTGATTTTATTACAGGAAAGCATGAAAGTTGAAAAAGTAGAAAAGCCAGAGAAGAAGAAAACAAAGTTTGTAAATTTATATTCTCAAGAAGGTAGAGATAGAGAAACTATTCTTTTAAAAGGTATTTGTTGCTAATTTTATAAAATAATTTATTGGATAAAAATCCTATTTTAACATAGCACCATAACAAAGTGTGTATCCCTTAAAATAGGTAGACACAGATGTAGTTGCGAAGCTAAGAAACATGCTTTGATAAATAACTGTATTAACTGTGGAAGGATAGTGTGTGCACAGGAAGGAGCTGGTCCATGCTTTTTTTGTAACGAACTTGTTTGCTCTCCTGATCAACAAGCCATTCTTTCAAGTAATAGCAAGCAAGCAGATAATTTGTATAATAAACTTATGGAGCAGAAACCAGCAAAGGAGTTAGAAGATTCAATGAAACATCGTAATAAGCTCCTTGAATATGATCGTAACAGGTAAATTAAATATAGGAAATTTATGACAAATATTCATAAAATATATACTTATAAGTAAATAAACAAGTGTTTTAAAAAACTGTACATTGGTAGTGCACGAAGAACAAAAGTCATTGATGATGAAAGTGATTATTATCAAGCAAACAGTGTTTGGCTATCAAATGCAGAACGTGAAAAATTACAAAAACAGGAAGAGGCAACACGAGCCAAGAAGCATGGTTCACGATTAAATAGGAAAGTCGTTCTCGACTTGGCTGGCAGAGAAATTATTGATGAATTTGAAGAGATAGATGTTTTCAATGATCAACTGCCAGAAGGTTCTCATGAAATGATTCAAAGTGATGCCTTAGTGGACTCCATGTTTCCTTCATTAGACTTTGAAAAACCAGTTGTAAGTTTCTAAAATTTATTTCACTAACCTTCAATAAATAAAAATCGATTACATTTAAATATTTTTGATAACAGTATGTCGAGGTAGATTCCTGGGAATCGAAGCCATCAAATGAATTGAATACCTTAAATACAGTATACCGTATTCAAGATAGAGAGTACCTAGAAATGGTTGACGAAGGACTCTGCTTAAGTATGCATCAGCCATATGCATCATTATTGGTTGCTGGAATAAAAGTGTAAGTTTTATGACAATATTTAAAAAATATGTGTAAATAATTGCCTTATTATTTTTTATTAGTCATGAAGGTCGTTCGTGGTATTCAGCACATAGAGGTAGGCTTTGGATAGCAGCAGCAGCGAAGGTTCCTAGTCAAGAGGAAATTTCGGCTTTAGAGCATCGATATCGTGTCCTACTGGGTGGTTAGTATTTTTTGAGCGACTTATCTGTATCAGTAATATTCTAATAATATACATATTCCTTTTCCTTATGTAATTATAATACAGACAATATCAAGTTTCCGGACAATTATCCAACTGGATGTTTATTGGGATACGTTAATGTAGTGGATGTACTACCACAAGAGGAGTATCGAAGAGTTCATCCTGAGGGAGATAGTGATAGTCCATATGTTTTCATATGTCAGGACTGCAAACAGCTACCAATAAAGTTTCCGATGCAAGGAAAACATAAAATATGTGAGTATTAATACTAGTAGCTATTTCCAATATATAACAAATTTCATATAATTTAATATATTTCTGAAACAATTTTTTAATAATATAATTATTGAAAAATTATTGATAATTATAATATACGTTGGAGTATTTTTTTAATTTTCAGATAAATTGGACAAAAAGATACATCAAGCAGCTGTTAAATCCATAGAGAGGATCAGCAAAATAAAAGGATTCGGTAATTGAGACTTTAATCATCTAGATTTCAGCTTACGACTTTGTATAGTAATATATAAACAGACTGTTAAAATATTGATTCAACAGAACTCCAGACGATTATATGTCCAAATTAACTTTAATTCTCCATCAAGCAAATTCCAGTCGCTTATTGGCACAGAAACAAATAGTTTATATTGAAATTTAGTCAAGGCATATGTAACATTGAAAAACAACAAAGTTAATAGAATACTATAATAGTTTTGATAATTTATAACACGAAGATTTCCGATATTGTTTTGTTACTCATGTGTTCTCGAGGTTATATGATTATTAATAAATAAATTTAAAAATATTGCATTTTTACCATGTTCCTTATTAATCGTAGATAATATTTTTGCTAAGCGTTAGAAATTTTTTATTTCACTAAAAGATAAATATACGGAGCGTTACTAGACATCGGTTAACTTTTAACATCTTTATGAAAATATTCTCGGTTCAATTCTGTACATTTAAAAAAACCTCTCCAAGTTGAAAAATCAAGTTATTCGCGTTCAAAAACAAAACATTACTTGAAAAAAAATTGAAATGAAAGTTTCCACTTATGGCTATACTTTCAGTTAATTTAGAATGTTGAACTTTTATTCACAACAATTGCGTTATATAATACCTTTCAACATTTCTTTCAGTTTTAGCTTCTTTATTTTATCACTAGCAGTACGTGGCATCGACTCTAAGAATATTACGCCACCGCGAAGTCTTTTCGTATCCATTACTTCCTTCGCAACTAGGTCCATCAGTTCTTGTTCAATAACCTGATAATATTTGTCGAATTGAGTTAATGAGTAATAGGCAAAATAAAGTAAAACCTATCGAGTGCATACGGACCTCCCGCCCAGGGATTTTCGTCACAAAGGCTACGGGATGCTCGTCATCAATTTCATGAGGTTTGCCAACCACTGCGACTTCCTTTACAGCCGGATGCGATTGTAAAATCGTTTCAATTTCTGTAGCTGCAACATGGAAGCCTCTGAACTTTATGAGTTCCTTTAACCTATCGATAAGGAAGAAATTCCCGTCGTCGTCGTAGTAGCCAATATCGCCGGTATGTAAGAAACCTGAAGTAAATCAAAATAAAGCTCTTAGCTTTACATAAAATTTCAATAATGAACTTCAATAAAATTCAGATCCTAATTAATATCAATACCTTCATCGTCAATGGCTGCCTTTGTGACCTCTGGATTTTTATAATATTCAACCAGTCGTGTAGCTGACTTTACACATATTTCACCCTCTTGATTAGGTCCCAGAATTTCTCCAGATTGAATATCCACTATTTTGATTTGAACGTTATCAGCTGGCGGACCCGCAGATGTTGGTTTATCATACGGTGGTTTTGTCGTTATTGTTCCTACTTCCGTCGAACCTTTGGAACAAAAAGATAATCAAATAAACTGTAATAGTTTACCTTTAATTCCGTAAATATAAAACATTGGCACTGTACCATATACTTGGTTCACTAGTGCATTCTTCGCAAGTTCTCTAAGAACTGTAAGAGATCTGCTGTTTACTCGAGAACCAGTAATCATAACACCTTTCAACGATGAGAAATCACATTTATCATTATTCTCGGATCTTATCGTCTGCTGCATCATGCTGACTGACATCAGAAGGAAGCTGGGCTGGAAGTTTGGAAATTGTAATGTGATAATGGAATCGACCGTGCACGGGCGTCCCAACCACCGCGTTGCCCTAACGAGATGGCGCTGTTTGACATTAATGAAAAAACAGAGAGAAACGCGGACTCTGGTCTTTTGCAGTCATTTAGTTGTGAATTTAGGACGATCCGGACATAAGTGTTATCGGTTAAATGTCGTTGACATGCATCGAACGATTTCGGCCGGTCATGAATAACAGTTAATACGATTGGCCGAAATTTGATAAATGCAGCCGCGGTCCAGTCACGCAAAACACCCTTCATAATGCGTTTCCACTTACACTGATTCCGTACGACTCTTTTCCCATTAAAAGTTTCACTGCGATTATTTTCCGTTCGGAAGATCAATTAAAGTTTGTTTTTCTATTTTTTCTACCGAGCCTATTGACGTTCTGCAACAGATATTTGAATTTTTAGCTGCATGTGACGTACCTTGTATTTATTAATCACGTCGAAGAGTATCTCAGTCGAGAATGTTGTACAAATAATTCTCGGCCGCCGTTTAACAGCAGTTAACAGTACGAATAAGTTTGCTGTAATCCAAATCAGCTTCGAAAATATAACTACCGAACTTTCCTTGAAGCTTGAAGTATCAAACGTTTGGATTGTTCGAATGAAATATTCATGGGGCAGTGCGACACCTTTAGGCATCCCAGTCGTTCCTGACGTCGGTACAATTATAGAGATATGCTTCATGTCGAGAATTTCATTACATTTGAAATTCGCCACTTCCTGTTCACTCGCTTCCGCCAAAATATCCGAGAAGGACGCAACGCCTGGATATTTTCCGAATACAATGACTTTTGCATCAGATTCCAATTCTTTGACGGCTTCGAGCAACACGTCCGCTGATTCTTCCTTTACGATGATTACTTTCGGTGTTCCCAGGGAAAGAAAATGTTTGACGTTCCCTGCATTGTGGAGGAAAATATATAATATGAGTATAGTTTATACAAAAACACGAGCGAGAGGATCGCGCTTGCGCATGCGCACCCTAATTATTTTTTATACTCAGTCTCCGAAATTCGATTTCACGTGCAAGTTTTTTAACTCAGCGTGCGAAACGAATTGATTCGCACACTGCGCAAATCGGGCACTTCGCACACTATCAAAACCCATGCGAAATGGAACTTCGCACACTGAGTTAAAAAAATTGTACTACGTAATTAGCAATACTGGAATTGATTATTTCCTCATACTGTTTCTTTCACTGTCTTGTCGTTAAGTATGACTATTTTCGAATCTACATTTCTTACGTATATCCGAAGCATCGTCGATGGGCAAATATGGAGCCCCGAGGTAAAGAGCGGCGAACACTGGTATGCACGTGTCTAAATGATTATCGGTACAAATTGCAAGTACGTCATTTGGGCGGACACCCTCTTTTCTTAACCAGACAGCGCATCTGATCGAGCGATCCTTTACGTCGGCAAACGTATCGATTTTACCGGTTGCGGCATCTATCTGGTTTTAGAAATAAAGTTCATTCGTGATTACACTTACACCATAAATATTCCACAATATTATTGTAACATTATTCCAATATTATTACATGTCAATTTACCTGAGCAGCTGCATCGGGCGACACTGATATACTGTCCAAGATGTGCTTGCCCAGGTGAGTGTAGTTTGTTTCAAGTGGGACTTCTTTACCTTTCACAATATTGTTCTCGATTTTCACCTTTTGCTTTTGCAGAAAATAAAATCATTATTTTATTAAATATCTACAATCGAAAGGAAAATTCGCGCCACGTGTTCATCATCATTTTCATACTAAACTCAAAATAAATCTATCAACGTTTAAAAAATACTTATCCCTTCAATGACAAAATTCAAATGATTAAACAGCATTTAACTTACCACAACCAAACCATCTTCCTTAGTCATTTTGAAATTAATACTTCGCTTGACACTTCAGTTAGAACTATTGCGCAATGACTACGCCTTGTAGTTATCGTGAAGAACTCTTAAATAACTCAAAATATTAGTTGCCAGATATTTATCAAAAAATCCACCAACATCGGAGAAGGGATAACCTTTTTCCCTCTCTCTCATTCCTAGCGATGATCTCCTGTAAGACCTTCTCGCTCATTGTTATTTGAAGGCGTAGCAAGTTCTTGTAGTGCGCATTAGAACGTCTCACTCTACACAAGAGGCTCTCTCGCTTCCACCAATACCTCAGCGACCGGCAAAGAATTTGTACGTACCGATACAAACTATCAGCCGAAGCGTGACGCTCTTATAGGCAGGGAGGGAGTGGTCGGTAAGACACTCTTTTTTGCCACGTTAACTTTTTTATTTTTGCCAGTTCTTTTATTCTTAATTTGAATTACACACGGCAATTAAAAGATTTAATAGACAAAACGGTAAGAAGGAAAAGTAAAAAAATTAAGGTGAAAAATATTATTGAATTAAATAACCAATGAATAAATGAATAAATGCAAAAGCAATGTAAAATTAAACAAATAAAAAAAATTGGAAAAATTTTATCTAAACTAAATAGAAATATCAATTTCAGCAATAAACTTCCCTATAACTTTAATACATTTGGAGTCCGTGGTACCTCAAAAGACAATTGCGTTCTATGTCATTTTTCTTGAGGCGGATGCTCGGTTTGCTCTGAAGAGCCAGGAAGAGGTTTTTGGAATATTGCAGTGAAAAAAGGCGACTTATCTGCGACCCTACTTATATACATATATTTTGCTTACTTACAATTAGGTAGAATTGATCAATGTAATCTTCACTCGCAACAATGACGACGCTATACAATACCTTTCAACATTTCTCTCAGTTTTGGCTTGTTTATTTTATCACTAGCAGTACGTGGCATCGACTCTAAGAATATTACGCCACCGCGAAGTCTTTTCGTATCCATTACTTCCTTCGCAACTAGGTCCATCAGTTCTTGTTCAATAACCTGATAATATTTGTCGAATTGAGTTAATGAGTAATAGGCAAAATAAAGTAAAACCTATCGAGTGCATACGGACCTCCCGCCCAGGGATTTTCGTCACAAAGGCTACGGGATGCTCGTCATCAATTTCATGAGGTTTGCCAACCACTGCGACTTCCTTTACAGCCGGATGCGATTGTAAAATCGTTTCAATTTCTGTAGCTGCAACATGGAAGCCTCTGAACTTTATGAGTTCCTTTAACCTATCGATAAGGAAGAAATTCCCGTCGTCGTCGTAGTAGCCAATATCGCCGGTATGTAAGAAACCTGAAGCAGATCAAAATAACGCTCTCAATTTTATATAAAATTTGAATAATGAACTTCAATCAAATTCAGATCCTAATTAATATCAATACCTTCATCG
>JARQSV010000329.1:876041-948457 GCA_030142285.1 Calameuta idolon | reverse complement strand
AAAAAAAAGAACGTGAATTACGTCTGCAATGTCTTACTGATGTTCCTTCCTTTCTTTCCTTATGGCTGATCCTACTGATGTCTGGTTAAAAAATGCTACGCATAAGACATCGCACGGACGTCTTATTCGGTTAGGATGTCCTTTTAATGGCGGTCGTGGGAAGTGGCAGCAGGACTTGCACTTGGGACCTCTACACTACTTCTATGTAATTTTTATCGAGGCGGCAATTCGACTTGCCCCGAAGGGCCAGGTGGAGGTTTCTGGAACATTGCAGTGAAATGGGCGACTTATATGCATTCCTCTCAGTTTTGGCTTCTTTATTTTATCACTAGCAGTTCGTGGCATCGACTGTAGAATTATTACGCCATCGTGAAGTATTTTTGTATCCATTATTTCCTCTGCTTTGTAACAAGAAGATAATTAAATATAGTATTTAATAGTGCATCATTAATTTTACAAATAAAAGGCATTTGCATTGTACCATATACTTGGCTCACTATCGTATTCTTTGCAAATTCTCTAAGACCTGTAAGAGATCCGCTGTTGATATGAGAATCAATAACCACAATACCTTTCGACGATGAGAAATCACATTTATTTTTTTCCAGGATCTTATCGTCTGTTGCATCATGCTGACTGACATCAGCAGGTACTTAGCTGGGCTGTAAGTTGGAAATTGTACTGTGACAGGAAATCGGCCATGCACTGACGGTCCAACCACCGCGTTGCCCTAGCCAGATGGCGCTGTCTGTCATTAATGAAAAAACAGAGAGAAACCCGATTTACGCGGATTCTTGGTGCTTTGCCGTCATTTGATGGAAAAGTACACGGCACGTAGTAATTGGGCGTCATACTTCACGGCTGACTGTTTTATCGAGCAAAACGTAACCCCGAAGCACTAACGAACACATTCCATTCATTCAAACGGCGGAATCAGTCGAACGATGATTCGGACAAACGGTTAAATGCTGTGCCATCGACCGTTTCAAGTATCAGTTTATTATTAACACTTTTCAGTCGTTACTTCTGATACAAAGAAGTAAAAAAATTCATGAATTCGCTCACGTTAAATCTAATAGTAGAAAAAAGGATTCGTATGATGATTTCATGGCAAATAAAGATCCTGTTATATTATTACAGTTAAGCATGATGCCTTTTTTCTATCCTGTCACTTATTCCTTAGCTTTTTACTTCGTGATAACAATCATTACTTTTAACAATATAAAAGGAAATATTTCATTAACGCTTGGATAATCCCGGGTATACATTACGAGTTTATAATTAAATAAAAAAAATATTTAATTCGTCCAATCTATCTATGGATACTAAGATTAACAGAGAAGTACTTTGCTGCGACTAATAACCGATTAGATCTAATATAGCTTCTTTCATTTTATATTTTGCACAGCTAATTCTTCTGTGCAAGTTTTATGCTTTCTGTAGAGATCACTAATCGATTGTGCTTCCATCTGTAGCCAATTAAGATCTGGCACAAGGTGAAAAATCAATATGCGATTCGCAAATTACATAAGTATACAGGGTGTTAATTGAAGTTTCACAAAGTATCGTGGTTTTTTATTATTTGAGATGTGAGGTTAGATTAGAGTGAGACCTAACCTAATCTAACCTCACGTACACTTATTGTTAGTGAAATCTTAACTGACCAAGCCTAACCATTCACAAGCCCATCATGACAGTGGTCTGAATGTGATTGGACTCCCTCGGTCACCGATGATTCTTATTTATCTAAAAAATCAGGATCACAGTTAGGGTTGCTTACTAAACTCTTTTTTCCCCCAATACACCAAATTAAGCATGTATACTTCATTTTATTTTTTCGAAGAACTGTGTTCAAAGAATCCTCTGTATACGATTTTCATAGTTGTCCGCAATTTTGTTTTTATCTTAGAAAATCTGTTACAAGAATGTTGAGGTTAATGGACCATAAGCAATAACATTAAAAACTGTTCTTCTCACTACTTAAATATTATCAATACTTCTTTTCTCTTTTTATATTTCTTCTTAAGTATTCAGAGCATACAGTTTACTCAAGATAAGCTGCGCAATCTTTTATTACTGATAATGAAGAATGAAGAATGATTGTAGCGAAAAAATACTGTACAAAAATAAAAGAAATTTGATTTCCAGAATTATACAAGAAGTTTTTAAAAGAAAACAACCGTCGTCCATAAAAATATACGATTTAGAACCGTTTGTGATTATATAATTGATTAATGTTGATAAGATCTATTGATATATTTATCAACATGAATGCAAAGCAAATACACTGATAATCTATTAATAAAAGTACCTTCAACCACTGATAAACTTCATGAGATATTAATTAAAGAAGAAAAATCTATACAAATAATTAATATTATTGATATCAATCTCGAGTTATCATTATATTCAATGATATTATGACTGTAAGATTTCACATGATTATTCTCGATACTGCGTGATAATGATCATCACGCATCCTAGCTTTAAATACCGAAAAAGGCCGAAGGTAAGTTTGTATTTATTATTTAACCGTCTTCGATAACGTCCGCAGAACAATACAGAATACTAATAAACCGTTTGTTTTTGTTAAACATATTCACTTCACCTAAAAACTGTGAATTTCATGGAAGTCGTATATAAGTCGTGGACAAATAACACTTTGTATGCATTCAGATTTAATTTCACAGTTTATCAAAGCCGCTAATTACTAAAGCAATTATGACGTGAAATTGACTCTTATGCGTAATATAATATTCAACGAACAATTTCGGCAAGGTCTTCTTACGCGTATCTCGTAACTTCAAGGCCACTCTTTATGTCTATATATAGGTCGGAGAATCTTTAAGGCTCGCGCCACAAGCATCACAAGTAGAGACGTTTTTCTCATTAACAAGAGTACACTGTGGACACTCCTTTCCACCGCTTGCTAATGGTTTATCCTCGTTACCCCTGCGCTTAGATTTCCCACACATTTCACAAATTTCCCTATCAGGTGCATTCAAGAATGTGCAGGTGGAACAGTTCCATCGATTTTCCACTTCCGGTTGCTTTTCCCTAGGTGGAACTCCTAGACTTCTAAGTGAATCAGCCAATTTGGCAATCTGTTGTTCAGAAGTTCGATACCGATCGTTAGCTCGTTGATTAGGCAATGTTTGACTGTATTTCTTGGATTTATTGTAAACGTATTGATCTTCTATATTTATGTCAGTAGAGCCAAGTGCTCCCAGATTAGAGAGATCGGGGGAAGACTTTTTCTTGTGAACTAATGACTCCTGATTAGTAACGGACCGTCCATTGGTTTTGTCAAGTTCGTTGAATGCATTGCGACTTCGTTTTTTCTCGTAAAGTCGCTGAGATAAATTCCGATCGTCCAAGTCATTATTAGCAGATGATTTGGATGACTTCTGTCTTGATGTTCGACAGTCCATTTCCTTTTTACGTAATATATCTTCGCGGTCGCCTAGATCCTTGGAATAACCTAAACTCTCTAAATTTCTGTACACGAAGTCCCAACTGTCAATGGTATCCTTTTCAATAGGTGCAAGGCCACTTTTTCCATGTTTCTTCTCCACTTTGGTATAATTGTAACGATCCGCGTCGTTGGATTTTCGGCGGGATGAATCGACCTCGTCGAAGTCTGAATTTCTATAGGACGTTTGACGGTTCAATGATTTGTCATAATTAGCCACTGGTATTGGAACTGGTGTATCTAATTCGATTAAACGTCCAGTTGGAACTTTTGTTCCGTACGTTGACATTGCAGTGCAATAAGAAGTCCCATGAATGCCACTAAAGTATTTATTATCTGCTGGTAAATAACTATAAGTATTGCATCGATTCCCAACGCTGACAGTATCGACGGGATTGAAATATCGATAGCTACCGGGTGACACATTTCCTTCATCCAAATATCGATATTCATCGTGACACGTTGATAAACCAGTATTGCCATAATTGTTTGATGGCACGTGATACGATATCGTTGGTACTACGTCCACGATAGCACTTTGTGGAAGATGTCGATAATCCCTGTAACTATCGACTTTGACTCGAGATTGATGTATCTTTTCCAGAAAGCGGTAATTTAAAGCACGTATCGCTTGCTCTGGTGTACCTACGTGGTTTTCTCGAAATTCCAGAATTTCGAGCCACGAGACTGTGAAATTTTGTGATACACTTTCCCAGATTTGTTTGAAAATCTATTAAAAAAAACGGAAGTATATGAAAGTTTATATTTAATGCTTCGCTGTTAGTGATTTTTTAGTTTTCTGTGTTCTATTTACCTGGCATTCGACAAAGGCTACTATGGCATCTCTACTGACGCTAGATACTTTATCAGGATCTATCGGTCCTTCTAAAGCTAATACACCTAATCCTGTATGCTTGTACCCCATTAACTCAAACATCAACTCTGCACCTATTAAGTTTGCTTCGACCTCATGTTTATAGTATCCACTATATGTCTGAAAATAAAGAAATCTATGAAATATTATAAATATTATAATATTACTTAGTTCTATGATCTTTAAATAGACACAATGCTTTTATGTACATTTATATGTTATGTATATTGGACTGTTTGTTATTAGTAAAGTTAGGCTAAAAGCATTTAAAATGAATAAAATCACAAACCCTTAGTGTTCTGTATTCTTTCCGCCATGGCTGTGCTAAAAGATTTGCTGCATATAGTGAAATTGCACTCCATGCAGTACATGCTCTGTATCCACTAAAATCTTGAACGGTAGCAGCAGACCTGTGCAGTATATCTGCCGTCTCTTGAAACATATATTTGTTGTCGTTTGGAACGAGGCATAAATATTCTTTAATGAAACCTGTGTCATATATAAATAGTGAAATATGAGTTCATGACATATATCCATATTGTTTAATTGGTTCTCAATTGTACCTTCTAACTTGTGACGTTGTTGTAACTTCAAAGGGCTGTCATCAGTCTGTAAATACACCAGGTGACTTTGTTCTAGCTTCATACTAAGTTCTTGAAGTCTATCTCTGCTCTTTCCCATTTGATCAATTGCCATTTTTCAATTCTAGTATCACAGTTATGAAATTCAAAGTAAATTACGTAGAACCTTCATCAACAATAACTCAGTCATATATTAGTGAACAATTATCAAAACTAACAAACAATACTCCAGATGACTAGTAAGTATATAGAACAAACCGTATTGCTTGTAGCTCTCGCAAGCACAATGAAACTATAGAGCTGTTCTCACGTATCCTTTTGCTCGAATCTTTGCCAAAGGCTGTCGAAGTTGTAAAACTCTTGCCATAGAAAGTACGACTACACGTCGTAATGTATACTGGCACATCGCGTTTTACGAACCTCCTAGTAGCCTAGCTCTGGATCAAAATCCCAATTCAAACTACAGCTCGCTTCAACCTAAAAATAAATCCTATATTTAGAAGTCGTGTCACCCAAATTGCAACTTCACGTCTACCATTATAATAGTCTCATTATCCTTAATTTGCTTCGCTTGGGCGTACTATTTCAATAATGTTGTCACTGAACTCGATAAACTCACCATGTCAGAACGTAAACAGTCAATATTCTTCACTGCATTTTATTTATTTTCAGCCCAACCTGTAACTGTTTTGTTGATATTTGCCACAATGTTGGAAAGACTGTGAACTCGTTGACGTAACGTTATCAACGTGTTGTACAAAAGTCATCAGCATATGCTGATATTGCCATCAGATGACAGCACCGGTTAGTCCAGAGAGAAAAGAGCTCCGCTTTCATCTCCGGTATAATAAGATATAAGGGAGCCTTCACAGCTTTGTCATGGTCGGATAATTAGGAAAACTAGACTCTTGATTGGTAAATTGTGTAATATGAAAATTGTGGATAATCAGGAGTCTAATGTTTTAGTCATGTAACTCGTTCAACGAAGCTGTGAAGGCTCCATTCGGCTCCATTTACAGAAACAGGTACCTCTTCTAATCCTGCAATACATCAGTGGAAGTGTGTCAAGCAGTGGCGCCACCACCAGTGCCTCTAGTGTACTATCTGGATAGTATATTTGTGTTAATTTCGAATAAATGTAAAAAGGTAGTAACATATACCAGGTAGTACAAGGCCATTGCTCGACGGGTTGCCTATCGACAGGCTAATTTATCTGTTACTACTTACGTTATAAATTAGCACGTCTTGATCTTAGGTCACTTACGATCCCAATGAAATTTTCACCATATCTTCTAAGTCCAGTAGTTATTCATTATCTTTAGATCTTCTGCAAGCGTTTTGATAATTATTGCGTCCCTGAAATACAAAAAATATTTAACGCAGTAGGACTTCAAAGAATTATACGATTATTTAAAGTTTTTCCCTAATATCTTGGTAACGGCTTGTGATATGTTAAACATTTAAAAAGCATATTATTCGGCGTAAATTTTGTTATGTTTCTGATATCACACATCGCAAGATATGTTGTACATTTTTAATAATACTATTGTCGTAAATTCAACATAAACCTAATTCTCTGATACTCTTGAAAAACCAATAAGTATAATTATATGAAGCCTGACGTTATTAGGAAGATCTTTAAAAACGCAAAACTCAATAATCCCATATCTTCGATATTTGTGAAGTTACATTATTATTTGTCAAGCGGCAAAAGTATAGTTCATTGTAAAATTCTACCGGATTGGCCTTTCCTTTAAGTGAAAGTGCCAATACTTCCTCGTTTCAGGAACAAAGAGTAAAAGGAGATAATGCTGCAAGCACAGAGCTTTGACACTTTCTTCCCATTCTGAGGGAGTCACGATTGAATATTTTCAGTTCTGATTTAATTTCGCGAAATGCGCACTTCACCATTTTCTTTTTCATGTGGCAACTTGAATATTCTTTGAAGTTGAAAAGCGAACGATGATATAATATGAATATATTTGAAAATCTTCAAATAGAAAACTCTCACAAAAGAGCGATGCATAATAACTTTCACTGGGTAATTATACCGATTTAATTATATGGCATTTCAAAATCAAAACCTAACACGTGCATAACCTCTACTAATCGACTATCAAAATTCCCTGCGAGAATCCACACTCAAGTCATATATAATAATATAAACCAAAAACCTTAAAAATATGGAAGAGTTTTTTTAGTACTCCAACAAATAATATTTTCAATTGTCTCTACTCACAATCAGTATTCGTACACGAACCTTGTACCGCAGCACACTGTTGGACATTATTTTATTTTCTTCCCTTTGTAATTACTTTCGAGACGCGAATAAACCATGGAAGCTACTTAGACACCACAATTACTGTTCGCAATTCCGCTTGCAGTAGCTATTGTACATCGAAATATTGCATGAAAACGAAATTGCTCTTGGTAAGATTAGAATGCTCTAAGAAAATTCATTAGTTTTACAACAACCATGCTAGTACAGTTAGTATACTCCATTCGAATAATCACGTTTGCTATACATACGTCACTGTGATTTGTGACGTCTGAAGTGCAACGTTAATCAAAAAAGCGACTAATATAATTTAAATTGATTTTCAATAAAAGATTAAAAAAAAAAGAAGTAGCCTGTAATATACTAGGCTTAGTTAACCATTGAATATAATATCTTAAAGAGTAACGAAGACAAGCACCCTTACTAAAAGTTTCTCTCTGCTTAAATGCACGATGGCCACCGCGGTCGAGAACATAATATAATTCGGATCAGTGAAATCAACGTCCCTGATTCGTTCGGCTGAAAACCTTGCTCTTTTACGCAATTTGAACGTTTATTAAAGTTTGCTCGCAAATGAAACGAAGCCCATATAACCTACCTAATTTAGCGAGTAGCATTTTCGAGTGGGGACCACTCCAAGAGAGGAGGCTGGGTTCTATTGACAGCGGTTATTGCCTAACTGCGTACCTCCACCTAATATGCCTGCTCGGAATCTGTATGCAGGGCCGCTCGAACGAAAACTGCGAACAGGGTCGCGAGCCTTTTAATTTTCAAAAAGCGAACGCGAGACTCGAGCTTTTCTTTAATGACTTTTTACATTCTATATGTATCCGCCATCCGCGATTGTCATTGTTGACGCAGATTAGACTTAGAGAAAGACACAGTGATTGTTACCTAACCTCAAATTTTTGTGTGTGCATATAACTTGTTAGATAATTTTTTCTTTCACTGTTTCTAATAATTTTTTTTTCATTTGTCTGGGCAATGAAAGTTACAATGAAACATACTGTTTAGTTAAAATTTCTATTTGAGTAAAATATAGTTTTGTGGTCGATTAATGATCTTTTAAGTGATTAATGTTCTTGAATTTCCAATAGTACTTTTGAATGTGTGCATTACAAATACCAAGCGAATGACGGCCCTGGCTGCATTTGAAACTCCGTTAACTCTCCGAATATTAGCTCGTCGAGCGAGATTAACCCCATTGTGCACCGTTGAAAATGATGACATCACTATTAAACTCCCGTCAGCTCACGGAAATTGATTAAACTATCAAATTAGCTCAGCTAATATCAACACATCGAACGCCGAAGCTACCTAGTAGCAGGAGGTACTCTCAATAATCTAAATATACATGACGATGATCGGGCAGCCAGCGCATATTAAACAATATGATCATTGTTCAACGTAAACTTTACAGCAGTCAATAACAATACGAGTAGCACTATAAAAATCCGACCTAAAACTATTTACATGAAAATAATAATGAAGCAAGATAATTTTGTTTCTACCACTGAATTGATTTCCTTAAATAATTATTCGTTGTGACTGATTTTGCCCTTTTGCCCTATTTATCCAATATTTGCGATGGATCGAGTAATCGGATTATCTGCACATCGTCATTGGTCCATCGTATCGTAAGCTGAAAGGACAGGGCGGTATCGCAACTGGCGAATCGAAATCACGCAATCCATGAAACCCTGAAGAATTACAGCGTGTTAGCCGTAGCGACAAGGGGGAAGTGTGAACAATTTCGCGCATTGTCGAGACAGTAAAATATGGATGGCTGGCAGGATAATTATTGGAGGCCGTTTGAATCTAACTGTTTCCTTCATTAGCAGTCTCAGTTCGCTCGGTTCTCTCTGAATTTTGCGCAGAATTACCCACCATTATCATAATTGCGCCATTACTGATAATATCTACGACTGTGCTTCGAAAGCCTGCTAACTGTATGGCTACGTGCTTAATTCATTCCTAGTTACAGTCATCGAAAATTACATTTTCAATCTAAGAATCCCATAATACTTGTCATCCCCAGTAATCGCATGTAGCTGATCCTTGATTCTTGCTCCCTGAGAATGATCAGGTCGACCTGCAAACACTGCTATCATGTATTACCAAGTTCATTAATTAATTTAGATAATATACTTGTCTTCTTCTTGCAGGATCATACCTTAGGCGTGCCATGAGAATCTGTTAGGATGCTGCTAAGACATCATGGAAATTAAAAAACAAGAATTTCCATGACAGACTCCAGAACGAAGAGCGTCTCTAGGTTGACGATATCGATGCTTGTTTCCTTCGATGGCAATTAGGGAACGCCGTTGGTGGTTCCCTGCATGTGACAGTTTTTAAAAGGGTGCAGATGGGCAGGGCTTACCTCAATCCCACAAATAAATTCTCCACCTATTATCGTTTATTACGCGCCTTCCGCGACACTCAGTCAGGTGTAAATTTACATAGTTTAGACTAAAAACTCTGAAATGAACAAAAAAAATGTCAGTGTAACATAAAACACAAAATTTCTTATTGGGATATATAGCCTTGAGAAAACTAGTACCTGTCGTTGAGTTAAATCTGTTAATTTTTTTTGGGAAAAAATTCAAACCTCAATTTTTACTATTCTCTATGGACACTTGAGACTCCCGGTGAAGGTTTGGACGTCGAGAGGATCGATTTTGTGATACACTTCCATCTCGGAATCGGCTGATTTCCGTCCTAAAGACTTCCGGTGGGGGAGTTCTTTAGGTTTACCCGTGAATCGTAGGGAGGAGCATTTTGTGCCCACTGAAAAAAAGAAAATAGGAGAGGTAAAAAATCTTGTCTCGTTAAATGCGGTTTCTACGGGGCGACATAATTGCGAATATTAATTGCGTTTCCAGCGAGGAGCTCCGTATTGGAAAGGGTGATCAGAAGGGAGATGGCGAAGGGGATGCTGAGTGCAGATGTCAACCTATTATCATCTCCCAGTAACAATGGCTGAGATCTTGCTCTCTGTAGTTACGATACTCCTAACCCCTCGTTCGTTTCATTACGAAGTTAACAATGTTACTCGCTATTCAATACCCATGGAATATCATTGTCAATGTGTCAAAGACAGAATTCACAGCGAATTCATTAAAATAAATCATGATAAGACGAGATAAGATCATACAAATTGCGTGATTAAAATTTCTCTAATATACCCTACTGATTCTAGATTTATAAGTGACATAAAAATACTCTCCGATTGTTGTAATACATATCTGTATTGAATAGCGTGTAATTTAGCAGAGAGAAGGTCTTTGGTCCAGCAGGAATAAGAGGAAGCAAAGAATATGAACGGCAAAGAGAGAAGCGAATGGATCCTCAGGGAGTAAGGGAAAATAACGGCTGGGGTAGAATTCAGAGAGCTGTTTAATAAAAGTATGAATATCGCCAATAACTCGTCGCTCATTCCCAGATAATTTCCACTCTATCGGAAAATAATTATACTTTATCGTTAAAGCCCTCCACCATCGCAAATCGCTCAATTATATATTGGCCGTACTTTTTCCTAGGGTCTCTTGTCTCACCCTTCTAAAGGTATCTACACAGACCCCCCCCCCCTCCCCTCCCCCCTCATACCTAACCTAGTCCAGTAACTATCTGACTACCTGTCCTGCATGCGACACGTATCTACTTATCTGTACGTAGGTGCTCCTAGTAGCTGATTTTATCTTTAGAATTTCATCCATCATTGCTGAACGATTCGCCCCATCATCACCGGCGTCTCATCCCCCACTTATTCTAATGCCTGGTTAATTTGATCACTCTGCCATTTTCTGCAAGCGAAAAAGATTCGTATTCCGTGGGTGAGACGGAGATATCAGAGAGGGAAGATAAAGAGAGACGGACAGAGCAGAGATGGGGAGGACGAACCTTTACAGTGCGTGGGGATCGGAATGGCACGCGTGAATGCGCCTTTATAAAGAGCAGCTAGTGAATTGATATAAGTGAGCGGTTATTTCGCGATCATTTGGAATTCTCAGTGAATAGCCAGAGAGGGATGAGGGTGCATTCAGCCACGTGCTGGTCGCTACCTCTATGTAACGGATCAAAGCCAATGGCTGTACTCGAGGTCGGAACCTCCCTGTATTTCAACCCTCAACGATAAAATTTTCATCTCTCTCTGTAGCCTCCTCGTTTATCTCTTCGCGCCATCCAACCATACCATTTAGTATCAGTGCAATAGTTATTCGCACTTCCCGTAGGCATTGCATGCACTTGGCTGCTACCTTCCTAAAATTATAATAATTATTATTCTCAAATATTGTATTTCTAAGAATAAAAGTAATTCAAACCTGGCCAGACATTTTTATCGATCTTTCCATAGTTGCTCAATCGATTCCAGTAGTACGAGCTGATCCTAAGCGATCGTTCAATTTCCTTTTATTGGTAGAAGCGCCGAGAAGATTGGACATTCCATGAGAAAAGGGATGCGCGAGGGGTTCGGTGGTAACCGAAGAAATAAACCGGGCACAAACACAATAATTACTATCTCTTTATTTGGCTGTTTGTCGGGCGTTCTCTCTCTGTCTCTTTCTGGCCATAGAACGGGCGTGCTGTGCCGCGCGTCGCGCGTGGTACAGAAGTTAATAAAATCCCAGCAACCACACCGTGCCGCCCCAGGGGAGTTTATTTAGCAGAGGCGTAGCCATCGTTTGCAGGTTCGTTCATTCGTTCACAAGTTTGCAGCTTCGCGAATTCGTTCATTGATTCCATGAATTTCTTTTATTTAGAGACAGCCGTAAGGTTTACGTCTCGCTAAATACACTCGCGAGCGAGCCTCACCGTTTCTTGGTTATGTTTACTACGATGTCCGTAACACGTTACTTACTCTGTAAAAGTCATCACGTTTATTCTGTATAAGTTTCCGGTTCTTCGGCATCACTTTATTCTCTACGATCAAGACGTAACAATGACGTGGCCTCGGGGGCTAATAACGGCGTCCTAATACTGTGTCCTCTCATTTTTTTCTCGGCAAGATCGGATCGCTGAAAAGAATCCGAGGATAAAATCACCTTGTGTCGTTAAACAAATGCTTTATATCCTTCTATACGTGCACTCGTCTGTGACTTAATAACACAATAATGACAGCTCTATCTCTTTGACAGTTTTCACTCTGTATACTCTGTAGTTGCTCACTTGACTCGCGCACTACGATCAGAGTCAAATCAGCGTTCGAAATATTAAATTGAATCGGTTGGAAAATTCGGAAATTAATTATTAAATTAATAAGTGATATAATTCGCTCTTATTAAATTTTTATAGGAATAACGATGATATTTGGAATGCTACTGATTCTTGTCTAGCTCTAGCTTGACACTCGGTAGTCAGTTATGGGCGTTGAATGCTCGTAGGGAGCCGTTTGATCTTCGAATTGGTTCGCTGAGCCCATTGTGAATTGTATCTGCTTCCTTTACGCCTCATTCCACTCCCTTTCAGTACGAATCTTCTCTTTTGCAGATTTAATGTTGCCTATTGTAGATGACGACGTATATGCTCTCCTCACTCTTTACTGGAAGACTCCACTGCGAGACTCTGTGCGATATAACAATTACGTCGCGTATTAGTACGCCGGCGCATTTTGAATCGGATCAAAGAGATTTTTTTTTATCGCTATCGCAAATTATTTCAGGCTACGAACCTCGTCATTCATATCCGTTGTAAAATATTCGAAAATCCTACCTGTCACCGGAACACTTGGCTCCACTTGTGTCACTGCTTAATTGCCACCGTCATGTTTGGATCTTCTTCAAAGAATTTTTCAGAAAATTACATCGTAAGTTGACTCTACTCTGTTATCTATTATCAAGACGATTATGGCTACGTCATAGTCACTACGTGAAATGACTTTCCTTTGATATTTATAATTATTATTTAATTCTATTGTAGATGAACGTTGCTGACGCTTTGTGAAGAAGATTTGGCAAATTTTGAGATAAATTTGGAATTTTGCAAGATTTCATACTTCATTTATAGTTAATGCCTGTGGTTACTATTGCTTATAGTCATTATTGCCGCAAATTCGGTTGAAGGTAAACGACGTGTCAAAGGATACCGTTACACCAGAGAATAATTAAGCTAATTACTAATTCTCTATGTGATAAGCTTATCAGCGTAATCCAAAAATATCTTTTCCTTACGCACGAGCTTAATTAATACCCCAAACTAATTTCAGTCGATAATTGTTTATCGTGTGTCGCTGTTAATAAGCAGGAAATACGTTTGTCAAATAAGCGATTTATGATTACATTTATATTAAAACGTCTTCCTATATACATATAGCATATTAGATTAATTTTGAAATTCTAATAGATATCATCAGCCAATTACAATCATTGATCTATATAATAATAATTGATTAAAAATTCCATCCAAGCTGCCATCAAGTACTTGTAATCATTTCGCGTACTATATATTCTATCTTATGCCAATTTTCCTACTTAACACCAGGGTACGAGAGCTCAGAAATTGAAGGATGAAACAATTAATGACTCACTAATAATTTAAGTCTTCAAGGATAATCGTCCAACCGTTTCAGCTTAGAAAATTGACCATATCTGACGTTGGAATTCCCAATTATGCGTCCAGCCATTTTCCGTTTTCGAATTTGTTAATCCTCAGGTCTAGCAAACATCTGTAAGGCATTACTAGACAGATTTCTTATAAAACAGATCCTTTTTCCGTGCAAGCTTCACATTGTAAGTACTTGATTTTTAATTTTAACTATTTTTTTGGTTTAGCCAGTATACTAACAAAGCATTTTTTCTTGCCGTTTAGTTAAAACAACCAACTTGGTCCCACGAGATTGCAGCATCTACCTGAAACGCAAAGATTCGTTCAAGAATTAGAAAATGCTATCTACAGATAACTTTGGGATATTTTATTGTGGTCATAACTCTTCGTACGCGTGCCGAAAGCTTTTTGAACTATTCTTTAATTGAGAAAAGTCGACTTCAGTATTGTTAAGGAAATATTATTTTCTATAGGAATCGACCAACCGCTGAAAATTTTGCCATAAATAATCTGTCCATTATTGTGGTGTACACCTTGCAAATAATTTTGGGTATGGCGCACAGGTGGCTATAATTAACCAACAATGGTCCTTGGTATCTGATGAGTCCAGGATTTCTTAGGGACCTTTAGGTATTTATCAGTCTACTGTCTTTGACTATTACCTTTGAACGGCACGCTACCTGTGACCCTGTTATACTATTACGTTTCTCCACGTTACCAGAAGTACCTTTGTCAGAACGTTGAAAATCCTTTGAGAAGGCCTCGACTTGAAACCGCAGGATTCATTAAGGACTTCTATGAATAATTATTTCTCACTGGCAGCAAGGGATGATCGCAACGCATAACTGTTAATAATTATTAGTACGTTTAATACCACATTCACAGATCCATTATAATTCTACTGAATATTCTCAAGAAACAGTTACTGTACCCACATTACACTCTTACTGTAATCTTATAGTCAGCTTGTCAGTAAAATATAATAATTTTGCAAGGGTGGCAAGAGGGGCCATCCTCTTATGATTTTCAAACGTGAAAGAGTCCCCTATAGTCTTATCATGTTTATTCGTCAATCAGTTCCAGGCTTCCTCATGAGATTTTGTCAAACTTCAAATTTCACTGGGAGTCCCTAAAACAAAAAAAAAAGTTATTCGACGATACACAGTGAAAATAAAAATTGGTGAAAATCTAAGGATTTTCTAAATACCGACTAACGACTAGTCGAACAGGTAAAGAGAATTATCTGAGAAATTACAAGAGGATAAAATGGCTCTTTATTACTGACGGCGCGTAGATTAGGAACGATTTTATAAAAATGGCCGCAACCTCGAACCGAATGTTACCGGTTTACCAAAAACCGTCGACGGAGTTTCCGCCTGCAGCGCGGGTCCCGTTTGTCTTAGGATTAGATTACTGATTTAGGTTTCGAGGGAAGGTGTTGTCTTAGAATAAGTAGGATAATCGTAAGTAAATTTTGGGACTCTTTCAAAAATTCCAAACCTTCGTACGACCTCGTTTCTCGCAATTATTTCGAAAACCCCGGGTGGTTCTACGATTTTCGTTATACCTGAAGAGCGCTTTTTCAAAATCCGTTCTTAAAACTTCTGGACACCCAGTGTATACTTAAAACGTCCTTACCGTACGTAAACGAATTATTTTACACAAATACTGTACCCATTGCAAATTCTCGTACGTAAATTATTCGTATTAAATAAATTTATTAAAAAAAAAGCGCCTCGAATGAGCCTAGTGCAAGCTCATCAATAAAAACAAAATTTCGTAGCAGCTTACACGGACTATTTTCATCCCTATTACGAACGCGTGTGCATTTGATAAATTCTCATAACTGATACAACAGGACGTGTAACGCGTAACTATTAAATTCGTATTACGTGCGATAACACATAGACTGCGCCGATTGATTTTTCACAGTACAAATTCTAATTCGCTTAAATCGTTCCCATACAATTGTATCTACCACCGTAGCGTTATCGCCATTATCTTAAGAGCTACGCTATACAGTAATTAAAAAAAAAAATACAATAATTTTATAAAACATAATTTCATCAGCCCAGATAATTTTTTTGACAACGATCCATAAACGCCTGCGACTTTGAAAAACACAAACTCTAACCGATATCAACGAGAGACAAGATAGTACAAAATAAGGTAAAACAAAATAGTCGAGAAGATAGCAGCTGATACCATAGTACAGTCGAGCAATGGCTAATCACTTTTAATCGTGCGCACTACTGGTAATCCGTGCCATCCAATGATATCGAAAGGGGATCCCCCCCTTTATATCGATAAAAAAAAAAGTGCATCCCCCACTCCAATACAGCCTGACACCGTGCGAATTCAAATGGGTGAAGGCAATGATTCAAAAACAAAAGAATACACACGACCAAATCTAAAGCGTGGAATGATCGTTAATAAAAAAAAATGTCTAGATGGATTGACGTATCCACTACGAGGGAGGGAAGAAAAAAGAAGAAGAAAAAAAAGAGAGAATCGAGATTATACAGAAGGGCAAAATATTCCCCGCCCAGAGCTCATTCAACCCCTAGCGTGGGGTGGCTTGCGGGAAAATCCTTGCTTCTCATTGGCCGTACGGCTAATATGGCGGCGTTAGGGGTTGCGAGGTGGGGCGACTCTACGTAATATTAAGGGCTGGTTTGATGTTCGATGACTAGTTCGTGTTGCGCCGTCGGTCGACGCATTCTTGTTACGGTGCTCGTGCTCGAAGGTTCTCCAGGACCTGCAAAATAAAACCGCCAAATTCAAAATTGAATTTCATAATACAATAACGACATACGTAATACTCACGGCAGTAGAGGGTAGTAACGTGAATGTAAAAGGCGGTTCAAGAGTCATTTAGTTTTTCGATTATTTTATCGACCCTTATGCGGCGAACTGGTTGCATAAAAAAATTATTATTATTATCATCATCATTATTGTTATACATACGACTGGTTTGACGCGTGTGAAATTTTTTATGTCACCCCTGCATTAATACTGACAATGGCGCAGACCTATAATCAAAAGAGGAACGTGTACAGCATCGATCAGATATTGGGTCACGCTAAGGAAGAAGGTACGAGGATATTTAATTGTTATTTATTTCGCTGTTAATTAACGTATAACACGTACTATATGAATCGAATATGAATTTTCTGTATGAAATATTTTTTTTCTTTTTTATACTATATTATAAGCGCTTTGGCATTGTGAAAATTTTGATTATTTAGAACTCTGCTAATATTTTCATTGACTTTGATTGGATTGATCAAATATTGATTGTCAAATCGATAATAGTACTCTTACTGTAATTTTGACAACTGTCAAGCCCTTCAAGAGCAACAAGTATCATAACTATAGTGAGAGGAAAATAGTTAGAATAAAATATGAATGGCTCGATAAATTGATTATTGATATTCGACTGGCTTTCGGAGATCCATACTGTAGTGTGATACGTTATATTAATCGATATTGTATTTAACTTATTTTTTGTCATTATCAATCTATAAGTACTCTCGAGAATTGTCTGTGATTACTGGAGTCGGAGATGTATGAAAATATTTTTTCTTTTTTTTTTCATCTCCTATTCTCACAGCCCGTTGCTCGCGTTTCAATGATCTTTCAATTTTACGTTCTTACGTATCGTCCCTAAATTACTTAGCAATTTTATCACTTTGCCTTTACGGCAACTTCCTCTTGTTTATTCACTTCTTTTTCACCTTTCCGCAATATAGTAATAAAAATAGATTAAAGAGAGGCCTTGTCATACCATGCAATGTATGGGGTAGTTCTTTAGCATACGACACGCATAAGATAAGAAAATCATCACACATACGTTTGTGACGTGACGTCATGCGTATTGTACTTCTCGCCGAAGATACAAAACCGATAATATTAAAAGAATTTTTAAAACGACAATTTTTAAATACAAATTTCGGATTCCCTAAGAGTTCTAAATTGTGAAACTTTCCTAAGAATCTTAAATCGATACAATTCACCTGGCACGTGGTAATTTTTTTTAATACAGGAAAGTAACCTATACATTTTTTACGTAAAATGTGTAGAATATTTTGACTCGGATTTGTTTTCAAAAAAACTTTTGCTCGCTGAGTGCATAGTGATTAATTAGTTCAGAGGGGTAAATTAGATTTTCATTTACGTTTCCGTGAAACTTCCTATCCTTACTACGAGAATCAGTAATAATTATTTTGCTTTGTTATAACAAGTGTATAATCTCGTGTACGCATGAGTGTGTGTATACATATATACATACATACATGTGTGTGTGTGTGTAAAAAATAACAATACAATAGCAACTTTGGCATTGATAAAAATTCAAAATCTTCTTGCATAATTTAAAGACGATTTTGATCTTCTTACGTACATTGGGTATACTCGCGAAATTTTCTTCTGATAATAATGACAATAACCGATAAAAAGCTTACCCGTTAGTTTATTACGGTAAATAAATTTTTTATTTCACATAACGTCATCCCTCTGCTCTTGTCGATTTAATAAAAAGCAATGGGGAGGTTGGCATCAAGTGGGCGTCCCATTGTGCCCCGGCATAAAAACATAAAAATCTCCCTATTCAGCTTGGATTAGCCAATGCACATGTAGTCGGCGTTCACGTGAGGGCGATTACGTCCACACATGATATACACGTAAGGGTTGAAGAGTTCGTTTCACCGACAGGTATAAGCTGACGAAACTGCTGAATGCGGGTGAATAGACTTTTGGGAATCTGGATTAGCGTTATTGTAAATTAGTACGATATAAGTGGCTAATTAGTCAAAAAGTGCATTGATTTTACGGCTATTAAAGATCCATGAAGTATCGAATAACAATAATCATCAACGATCCACATGTGGGTGTCCCCCCCCCCCCGTACGAGCAAAGGTCAAAGGAAAGTTCAATAAAAAATAATTATCAGATTGAAAAAAAAAATCGAAAAAAAACTCGTATCGTTAGCGACGATATTTGGTGATAAAAAAGATGTAAAAATTTTTGATTTTGAAAAAATATCTAAAAAAAAATCTACACGTATCGTTTCGGCGAATCGTACGCGGATATAAAATTCCAGGAGAGCTTTCTATCTGTCTCTCAGGCATGTATTTAGTTACTGATTATCGTGAGAATGGCGACGCGTACGATTGGCCAGTGAAATATCTCGACTGTATCGTGTACGGATCAAAATGAAATGCGCCGGAGCTTAACAATTGAAAAAGCCGATCGGCGATCGGGACGATATCCGTGAGTCGCATCGAGAGCATCGAGCGGGGCTTAATGTTAAAACTGTCCGTATCCTAGATATACATGAATTTCCTATTGGCTGGAATAACAGTTTTGGAATGTCACGGGTGAAAGTGCCTGTACAGTACAGTAGTAATGACATGTAGCTCTCTCTCTCTCTAAATATATATATATATACACACACATGCAAATTGAAAACCACTCTTTCTCTTGATTTCAGATCACGCAGCATCCTCGGACGCAGTAGGGGAATCTGGTGACACCGAACTTGGTCATCTGAGTGATCACCAGATGAACGACGCTCTTGGCGACTCGTTGGATCTTGGAGAATCCGACAGACCACGTAAAGTTCGTAGGTCACGAACAACCTTCACGACTTATCAGCTTCATCAGTTGGAACGTGCCTTCGAGAAGACACAGTACCCAGACGTCTTCACGAGAGAAGAATTAGCCATGAGATTGGATCTGTCCGAGGCGCGAGTTCAGGTAGGTGTTTTTGGATCTAAATGAAAAGAATAATGTATACATTAGTATGAGATAAAAAAAAATTTTTAATAAAAAAAAAATTTTTAATTTTACAAAAATCTCATACCGAATTCCTCCTGTAATATTTAACCTCGCGTTATCAGTGCCCACGTCAAATTGACACGCATTGCCTTGTGAGAGAATGACTTTTCTATCGGTCCAAATTGGTTACTCGATTAGCGTAACTATCTGACACCCTTGCGCGAGAGCGAGGGACGCTGGTTGGAGAGCACGAGGAAGGGTGCGCGTAGTTGAAAAGAGACACAGCGTTCCGATTGGCCCATTGTGGTACATCCAAGCGACAATGCCGGCAATTGGCCGTCGCTCGACAAAACCGCTAAATGATCCGTCAGTGCAGTGGTGCCAGGACCACTTTATTTCAATCTGGAAAATCCTCAGCCCTAATTTTTCTTTAGACGATATTTAATCTATATACAATATACGTACGGGTACAGGGACGTGCGACCAAGTTTTTCGAAGAAAGAGAATTTGTAAGATAAAAAAATTTTTTTTCATCTAATTTCCTATCTTACACGTATAGCTATTGATAAGCGCCTATGACTTCACGGTGAGACTTGAGTTAACGCGATTTGGAGTTTGGAGTTCCTCGTGGACCGGTTAAAGCGTTGCGTAACGGTGTTTGTGAGCACTTGGGCATTAGTCAGGGATTCAGGGGTGATTAAACGATTAACTGCAATTAAGCAATTCAATTAGGCGCTGCGGTCCTCGCAGAATTCCTTCCGTTCCACGTAGTTAGTGGATAAGTGTACGAAAGATTAAAGCGAAGACGGTTTAAATTTATTTCTATAAATTCATTAAAGATACGTCAAAAATGTTAAATAATATAAACTAATACACGAGGCAATCTAAAAGATTTCGTTTAATCAATAAATAATTATATGCACTTGAGATAAATCTCTATTAACCTACATTCATGTACGTGTAGGTACATGGTGAATCAGAAGTCTTGCTTACGTCTGAAGGTGGTTCCAGTATACAAATCAAATGAAAAGGCTAACTTCACTTGGCGAAATACCTTTGAATAAGTGTGTGTGTGTGTGTGCGTATACAGCAAGCAACGTTCCTTCGCGTAATCGGGTTATTCCATCGTATTATCAAATCGGATTGGAATTACTCCAATTATGCAAGCTCTTAGCGAAGCTAATTGAGGTTGAGCGAGACATAAAATTTATAAGTGAAAAATTATAATTTAAGTATAGCCTTTATTCGACTTTCTATAACTCGACGAAGTAAGATAGAGAATAAATTTTCAGGGAGCCCCTTTCGTACCCTACGCCATAGATTAGGGATCATAGAAAAATCCACTGACCAGACTGCCTCGAGGGTGAGTTTATATCGAAGGTACACAAAATAGGGGGCGAGGGGGGAGGTACGTCCCCTAACGTGTACCCACGAAAAATCAGACTAACTCAAGCGGAAAGCGAAAGCATTTATACGGCAACGAGGCCATGGGGTCTGGGGGGGGTGGCTGCCACTCAGGGGTCTGGAGCAAATCAGGATAATTGTTAACAATTAGCTTAATCAGCCTCGAGAGGAAGCTTTTGTTAGGAGCTCTGATACGCGAACTGGGGTTCTCATGCCTTGTTCTTTGGAAATGTTATTTATGTGGATATACGTATGCACTGGTTTGGGGAATGAAAATATCTTTTACCCGAAAGGCACAAAAATATTTAGAAGACTGCTTCGGGTGATCTTACGTCTCGGATTTTCACGTCTTACAGACGCCTCTTGCCCGAGCGATGTCTTCTTTGGCACGAGACACGAAAGTGCTTGGTAAAGGATCTTGTAATTTGTGCTGCCTTGGTAGGATTGCCTGAAAAAAATATTTTACATATGATCAGTAACCTACGACTATGAACAGTGTCTTGATATTTTTGATTTCAGGTTTGGTTTCAGAACAGACGGGCCAAGTGGCGTAAGAGGGAAAAAGCTCTGGGCAGGGATACAAGCTTTATGCACGTTGAACAAGCTGGTGAGTATTCTCTTTGTTGAAAATGTCTGTCTGTGTACGCTAAAGAATTATGGGTAATTTTGGTGTTGACGATCGTTAACGATATATAACGCTAGAGCTCGTACTGCCACAAATATCGGGATACCAGTTACGATAGGGTAGATGCAATCGGCTAGGATAATTACGTTTAATTTTACTGTCGGTCATTGCCATCGCCTGGGAGCGTGATCCAGGCCGCAGTTCATTGCAGGAAATGAAAGGGCTATTTTTTATTTTTTCATGAAACCCTCGTCCTACGAATATAAAAGCAGAGTGATAATACACAAATTATTATTTCACGTCTTAGAGTTATTAACGTGTATCAATTTTGTTGCTAATTATTGATTTTGATTTTTTTTTACTCAAAAGTACTGACCGTAGTGTGTTTTAACTTGGCATTGATCCTGATGTTCCAGGTGTGAACGAGCTGTCCCTTCATGCGCACTTGCTTCAGAGTGCCGGCAGTGTTTCAGGGACGGATCCGTCGACTCCATCGGCGGGTGCCTTCCCATGGTTCATGCCACCAGTCTTTCCACCGCCGTGGCCTACAAGCGCCCCCAAATTACCACCCCTGCATGCAATACTCTCGCAGTACATCGGACTTCCGTTACCTCAGAATTTGGCGTCTCTCAGCACAGTACTTCCGGTCGGTCTCAATCCAGCATCCTCGCTCAATCACACCACGATCAATTCTCATCAGCTGAACAGTCAGCTTCATCATCCTCTTAATCTTGGCGTTCAGAGCATCCCACAGAATCTCAGCTCGAAACACGAGAGGGAAGAAGACTCGGCATCTTCCGACGACGAGATGAGAAGACAGAGTGCGGAGGTACTGAGAGTCAAGGCCGAGGAGGTATTACGTAAGGCGGAGAATTAACTGAAATAAAATTTTCGTTCCTGTCAATTTTACATAAATTTTTAATCCAGTTAATTAATCGCTATTCGAACTGTCGAACAATCCGAATGCTCGTGGTCCAATCTTAGCGTTCGCCTTTGCCTAAATTAATCTCTAATCCGCGACAGACGATCATCACGGTTTGTTGACAATCTTCTTGTGATGGAAGAGACAGATTATGAGGAAATTTATTGATATATTTATAAGGTGGGAGTGTCATTCCTCATATATGGAAAAAAAAAAAATCATCTTGATGACCGCTGGCGGTTGTACTGAAAATTAATTAATTAATAATCTCTCACTTTATTGTATTCGTACTCCTCTAGCTTTTCATTATTGTTCTAATTAATTCGTCCTTTTATTGGAAACGTGATTTACTTGTAATATATTATCCCTTATCCAAAGTGATTTCAAAAGAAGGGTGATGGCTGCTCACGTTTCCGCTTGTACTTATTAGTTCCGTGAATTGACGTATATAGATATATATAATTTTTTTTTTATTTTGTCCCCATACCTCTCGATACCGGTATCTACGTTTATATTACGAAGAGCACACAATGGCGGTATCTTCTAACAATGAAATTATCTGTAGATACATAAAACCGTAGACGTATGATTACCGCCCAGCATATCGAATTCTAGTACATTAAAGAAGATGCGAAATAGGTGATAAGCTTTTGTAACATATGTGTATCATATAATCCACTGGCTAGCGTACTCTCTTTTTTTTCTGTAAATAACTATAGATACCACCTATTAATTAAGTGAGAAAAATATATGAGAATTCGAAGAGACAAATTTGGTGTACATTCAATTAAAGGAACCTTGAACGATAAATTAACAATGAAATAAATAATTTGCTTTATTCTACGCACCTAAATGCCAAGACTCCAGGAAACGCTTGTAAATTAAAATAAAATTTTCTTCGTTTCGTTAAAGTCCAATTTCGCCACTGAACCTCGCTCTGTCGAAAATCATTTCCGTGTCATAAATCATGAAGAGATTTGGCTGTCACCCATTAACGCCGAGTCTATCATTATGACGATTTCATGAATTTCAGGTTTACTCGGAAAACATTTTCCCACGCGTTGCGTGTAAACATTTGCCATCCCTCTCGTATTCATTTAATCGTGAACGCCCAGTTTTTCTATCCGTCGGCCTTCTTGTCGTTTGCATTACACTATCGCGACACAACACGCACAAAGGCAATTACAAGCCGACCAATTTATTAGCAGTATCAGAAATTTATCTGACGGTTTGGTGTATTCGGTCGAACGATGGAAAGTGCGTGTCATTATTAGCTCGCTGTTATTGTCAGTTTACACCAGCCATTTTCTTTTCTATCCCCACCACTGAAATTACACCACCTGGCCCATGCGAGACACTAACCGCACTTCCATATATTAAATATTTCACCTAACTGCTGCATTAAAAAAATATATTAACACCATAAATCGATACACACAATTTGTATTAATCAAATTGACATTTATAATTATTTTTTTCTATAAAAATTTGATTTAGCTTCTACCACTCTAGGCCTATTATATTTAATGTATTTTTTATTCGTCCTATATTTATTATTATTTGTTGCTCATATTTTGGTTATCCAATTCCATAACCTTAGTTTGAAACTATCAGTAGATATTTATAAGTTGACTACCACTGTTCAAGATCGCGGTGGCTACGAAGGACAATTAGATTAAAAGCAGCGCCTCTCGCGGCGGCTTGAGATCCATTAGTGCCCATTGTACCACCCCATTTGCACCCGGTTACCACCCCCGTCCGTTACGTTCCAAGCAGCCCCATCTCGAAGCCAGGTACTTATTCTCAATAGTAATATGCTCACTTCATACTTCCATCCCCATCCTTGTCATCGTTCTCTACCCTGTATGCTACGTTCACGTCGAGCGCCGGAAAATCGCGCGAAGTGCCAGCTTGAAAAGATTTTAGTGGGTTGAAAATAATGGCATCATACCGTGAAATCAGCATAATGACAACGTGAATGATATCAATTAGTAAGTCCACTTATTGACGGAATTCATCTACAGTGAATAAAAACTGAATCCCACTGTTAAAACGGGTTTGACTGCTCGGTAACGTGACAGGTAAAACATTTTTCTAGCAGAATATGTGTCAATTTCCGTTATGCGTTTGTTGGTTATGTTTTGGGACTCCTGTCAAAGAATTATTTTTCTCGCAGTTCAGAACGGAATACGTCAGGCTAGCATTAGATACTTGGATAAGAATCAGGTAGAGGTAGACACTTTAGCGTCGCTCGTAAACATAACGTAAAATTACAGAAGAGTATAGACTGTTGAGGAAGAATTATGGTATTCGTGAAAAATGATTGAGTAACCAGAAGAGTTATACGCCTGGGAAGAAAATAAGGTATTTATTTTTTATTCTTATCTATATCAGTAGCTGATTTATAAATATGTGATTCAGGCGAAAAACTAGTGTATTTTTATGAGAAACATAAGTTAGGTTATACACTGAGACGACTGGCATTAAATCTATACGGTATGTATACGACGTATAAAAATCCTGCTTGAATATTTCGAAATCTTTGAGAACTTTTTCAGTTCACACGCGGTGAATCTGAGTGTATGACTATGCTTAAAAATTTGTTTTATTATGATCCAACATTTAATTCCATAGCCTGGGTGTATACACTTCATTAAGACCATTAGGAAGCATCTGGGTATTCGGCTGGTTATATGGCTTTACTTTGGTATGCTGTGCTAACCCTGCACTATAGGGGTGCAGTAGTACCAACCCCCTAGGTAGGAAAAACGTGTCTTTTCACCCTTCGAAATGCGTCGATGCTTGTCGGTAGTGATGAGCGTACTTATAATGTGGATATTAGAGGCGTGTAAACTGTGTTTTAGGATTTTACACAAATCTCTATCATCTCTCATTAATACCTAGTGGTTACCGAAGAAAGTTTATTTAAAAATTGTATTTCTCTTTAGCTCTTCTAACGGGACTCGAGCCCTGATTTTTTGGGGGAATTTTGAGACTCCGCGGGACGCCGTTACGCACGATTAATTTTGACGAATAAAGACATTTTTCAGGTAATAAAGGATGCATCAGGGCATGAGTTTATATGCGGTGTATAAGAATCGAGGGATGGTTGAGTATCTTTTTTTTTATGGGAAAAAAGTGTTTGGCTTTTTTGAAAAATCATATGAAAACCTTTTAATCGTGTTTTCAAAAATTTTTTTTAATCGTCAAAATTCTTTCCTTTTTGTTAATTAAACGTTGAATCATTCTCACGAGTATCGACTCTGTACAATCTTTAGTAAATTTGATGAAAATACAGTGCAATCGTTAGATACTTTCATCATTTTATCAAACAGAGACACGCGTTACGTTTAACCTATCGTGTAAACGCTCGCGATAGGCAGGTGTGGATCCTAAATCAAAGGCGGCTTGATAATAAAATAGAACCAAGCGAGATAATGAACGTAATGTAATGTAATATACAAAGCAGTTTATCAACGTATAGAAACAGCTTTTACAGTCTCACGCTTTATTAAATCGTGGGGATATGAAACGACACATTATTCACATACGATAACTCTAGAGCACGATGTTGTCTCAATAAATTATTGAAAATATTCTGGCACCTATTAAAATACAAAAAAAAAACCCCCCAAACGATCTATCGAACAATAATTTCATATACATCGACACTGATGCTCGAGGGGTGTCATTTTTGTGAAAAATTGTCACGGTTGACCGAGGGTGGTTTTTAATGGCCGTTTAAGGGGATTTTGGCCTGTAATTATCAAGTAAAAAAAGTGTTACATCGCGTTAGGCATGGCGTGAACGAAAGTACAAAGAGAGTCGGTTACAGGATTCCTTGCGGTTCGTTCATCCCACCGTTGTTCCCAGGATCCCAAAGGGGGCGTTTCATTGGTCGATACGACGTAAGAAGAGATGAGATTGGCCGGTACTGTGTTAATAGTATCACCTAACCGAATAACGAGCCTATCCGAACAGAAGGAAGTAAAAGGTTCAAAGATTTTTCGAGGGTTTAGTTTGGCTGGGCGTACACGCTTTTTGAATGGTGAGACCTCCCGCGGTGCTGGCAGATGCGGACACCCGGTATATTATATATTTTCAAGGCATGTTTGGCCACAGAAGTATCTTTTATTGTAATGCCCACGTGAAAGGGAAACCACGCGGTAGCGCACGAAAAGCAGCCTTACAAATTTACAGCAAGGTTCATTCGTGCGACCGTACTTTTCTCTCGTTATAGAAATAGAAATTCGATCCCTGAGACCGTGTTGAGGATATAGAAATTTTTTTTTTTTTTTTTTTTAAATAAATTTGATTCAAAAGATTCTCAAGAACAATTCTAATTAATCAGAGGGAATGATTAGCCCCTTGTTATTTTTCAATGGAAATATTACGTGCTCGATACAGCATTGGACGATGTTGCGATATAATTATTTTTATAGACGTAATCGGTCCTAAATGGGAAACGAGATAAAAAATGTGACGGGGTATCAGTGTTATTGATTTCATCTTAATCAGATCTCAATATCTCAATTACGTTCTAAGCCGGGCTTTTCCATTTGTTTGCCGTAGAGATTTTAAAGCCAGAACCATTGTCTGCACGCCACCCCTAGAGCCTGGCTCGAGCTTAACTTTTCATTCCCTTGTAAATTGCAGGTTCTCTCTGTATCACGAGGATGGAACTGGGTGTAAATCGAATGAAACAATGGATGAATTCTCCTTTTTACTGTCCTCAATGCCGCTTATCTGACAGACACGTTATTAAGCGTCGATATGCTGCAGCACGAGTGTCCAATTATGTGTTAGTAAACGACCACCAGGTATATATATTAGACTTTTAATTTTTGTCCACCCCTGTTTTGTCTTGAAAAATCAGCTGCTCCTGGATTCCTTTTGGCTCATGGAGGAATGACTAATTTTTGTTTTTTATAAAAATTGAAATTTTTTAAAATTTTTTAGTTCTGCTAACGTGGTTTTACCTGGAGTCTGGAGCTGGTTGATCGTACCAGAGGTATAATGTGTGATTTTCAATGAACTTTCTTGAATTTCCATGAGAACGTTCCTGGACAAGGTAATAATGCTCCCATGCCATCCCCTAGGGTCTAACGATACATTTTGTCAAACCAACGAAGCCCTGAGCGACACGTGGCGGCGCGTGGCAATAAAATCGCCACGTCCCATTTTGGCAATTTCACCTTTTATTTAATTAGCCTTATTAGACTAACCTAAGGCGAATCGCTCTGTGCATTTCATCTAATTCGAGCCAAAGCACCGCGTTCTTCATCCCCTCCCAGTAAGTTACAATGAAGATCTACTTATAACTTCATATCTTCACAATGATAATCGCCATCCTAATTTGACTGTTAATCAAAGTATCTAAAAGTCCCTTGTTGTTTTCAGGTCTATCAGTGCTGAGTTGCGAAGGAAAAATTTTAATTAACCAGTCCTACCAGCAGCGAAAGACAAAGAGAGAGCAGGGATTGGATAGAAATAGAAATCTGGTGAAAATAGTTGCAGGGGCTGTGCGTATATAAATGTAGAAACCCCCGAAGCGTGGAACAGTACTCCAGGATGGCATCAAGTTCCATTGACGCATACACTAGCTCGCAAACAGATTCCCAGTTGAGTCGAATATATTGAAATAATCTCAGCAAATACGACAAGTTCGGTTATGAAATTTGCCGAAGGGCTTGTGAGCTCTCTCTCTGCTTTCGTGCACCCTCTGGAGCTTCATGGTATCTCACTCCGTCGAGGATCCAGCCACCCGTCCATCCGTACGGCCCTGCACCCCCTTAACCACCCACCCAACCGCCACGACCTGCTTGAAGCGATATTTGCTCAAAATCGGTTCAATAGCAACTTGGGTATTCGCCTGTTCCTCTTATATGTTCTCGTACTCCGACCAGTAGATGCTGCCGCTGGTACAGCCATCGCGACTCCCTATCCTCCGCGTCGTCGACCCCCTTCCGTGCTCACCAAAATCTCCCGCTATGTACCTTAGGCAGTCAGCCTGCGAATCAGCCTACTTGTATTCCGTATACTCTCTCTTTATTTCTCTTGCTCTGTCTTCTCTTGCTCTGGTTGAGAACCCTAATTCAACCCTTGGAGAATCGAATCGTCATCGTCGGCAACCCATCCACCCCCCCCCCCCCCCTCCCACCTCTTCCTGAGTCAAACTTTACTATTGAATAATTACTAGCCCTTCGTCAAGGGTATAGTACTATGGTTGTATCTATCAAATACGATTTATCCTTACTAGATTGGAGGTTAGGGGTGGCTTTGAGAATTTTTGATCAGGGAATTTCTTCATGCATTTTTGGACTCTACTTCATGGACTTGTGTTCAGTATCTGGTGGCACTGATTCTGAGATTACTGTTTTTCCTGAAGATTTATCTTAGGGGTAGTTATCAGTTTAGCAGCTATTTTAATCGTCTCCTTGCCACGGAGTGCTTGGGTCGGTAGTTTAAGAGAGAAGCGAAGGGACGCAAGAGACTAGAATGCGAAGGTTGTCGGGCAGAAATCGAAACCTTTGATACACAGGGTGGTACAATTAAACGCTAAACTACCCCTCGAGGGCAGGCGCACCCCTAATGCGCTCTTTATGGCGACTTAATGCCCCTAATATTGCATGCGACCCTTGTTTATACCAGTTCAGCGCTTCCCATTTTCATCCCCCCCGTTTATTCCTGCTTACCTAGACACACGTAGCTTATCTTTTGCATTTTCAATTGATACTTGTAAAACCTTCGGCACGACCAGGAAGATACAAACTACGTAATGTACTTTCGGACCAACAAAAACAACCCCTAGATCATCACTGTTTAGTGTGTAAAATCGTATAGCACATTGAAAATCTACAATAGTCCAAATATTTCAATTTTCATTGTCCAGCCTTCTCACTCTGCATCACGATTAAATCATTTTATTATTTTGCTTGATAACATTTAATCAACAAATTTATTCTATTCTTCCAGGAACGCACAAAAGGCCTATCTATACTTGACTGGTGACCCATGACACAATAAATAGGGTGAGAACCCCTGCGATTGGGAGCATGGGAAAAGTTGATGTTGTGTTTGTACTAGAGATCTACCAGGCGAATAATGTAATGCAGACAGCTCTATTGAAACGTATCTAATATATCTGTCACCGTATCGCAGTCTTTATTTGGTCAAGCCTAAGGCAAGGACTTGATTAAATTATCGAATGGAGCATTAACACGAGCAAGAGTAACGTATTTTTTTCAATCAATATAATATATAGGAAACGTAGTTAGATAGTAGAATAATTTTTTTCTTTAATCACATTTTTAATTCAACTTTTAGGATATCTACATTAGAAATCTATTAGGGACTCTGAAACGCTTTTGACTAAGATCTCGAAATCTTTTCTTTACCCCCCAACCCCGTCTACGAGGAACGAGTGCCCCGCACTTTCGACACTTGTCGGTAAAACTTCAACGGTCTTTACTGCGATTTCACTCGAGAGGGTCTCATTTCTCGTTAAGCCGCGGACAATGCAGCAAATGAACCGAATTTGCAAAACTCTGAATCCCACTGGCGCGTCTTTCAATGGTCTTAGTGGCCGCGGTACCTAGGCGTTAGAACTAACACTATTCAAGGTGTCAAGATGAAGAGGTTGAGACCTCAGCAGGTACTCGAAAGATCCCTGAGGAGTTCATTACGAATACCTGGACGACGGGGCTATTTGTGGACATATTTTTTTCTCATTTCTTTTTTTTTCCTTTAAAAGTATCTCCTTATACTTACTGTAATACAGACTGGCATTAGAAACCGATAGAAAATATAGGTAACAGGTAGGAGCTAAGATAAGTTATAGATACTGTGAAAGAATTTTTTTTGTTTCTTTTCAATATTTTTTTTTTTACGTACATGGAAAACGTTAGATAAGGGACAAAAATGAGTGGTAGAAAGGTGAAATGAAATTTGACATGGAAATTATATAATTTTTGGACTATTTGGTTCTGTGTCACTTTTTGATTTACTTATTTGGGGTTGGTAATTTTTTAAAAATCTTTTTTATATAATAAAAGTCAATTACTACTTGGTATACAGGGTATAGTACACTGACGTCACGGTACAAGTATAGCTACAAGAATACAGGACCATCTGTGAATTTTTGTTCGACAATGATTTCAGCCGATGAGCCTGACTGGTCTATTGTATACGAATTCAACCCCCTCCCATAGGGGTGGAAAAACGCTTTCAAATGATTCGGTAACGATTTAAATTGTCCTGACAATCGTCAATCCCTTCTGTCATATGAGTGGATCTTTACGCATTCAAATATCTCATTACGTCATATCAATAGATTACATATGAAGGATTATCAGGTATGAAGAAAAATGACAATTGATAATCTTACCAATAACTCCGTTAAATTATCAATCGATTCCCCTCGCAGTGCCTGACAAGATAAAAATTCCAAAAATTAATATCTTCCAATACTTCCCAATGTCTGCCATAATTTCCTTTTCATATCAGCTGAAATGGATTGAAAAAAAAATCCCAAAAAAGTAAACCCGATAAAAGATATAAAATCATCGGGACCAGTTGAAAAAGTGCATACGAGAATTTAGCTTACTGTATACCAAGATAAAGTAAACCAGGCGTGACTAGGGGGTAAAAAATTTTAGACCTTTTTTTTTTTTTCAAAAATTTCACCGTCGTCTCCATCACTTTGCATGGCATTTTTTTATATTCGTATATAACGCCAAAAAAAAAACTGTATTATTGTCCACGAAGCGTTCTCTCGCTCACGACTTTATGGGATTTTTGCTTTTAATCCAATCTATTGACAATTTGACGGGCGAAAAATTCGTCGCCATTTTTGCCGCCGCCCCGCACAGCATAAAGCTATTAAAATTCATAACCTCGGACACACACTGTGAGGGGTTAAAACGTAGAGTTTATACAAGGGGTTGGGGGGAATTTCAAATGAACTAACCGAATTTGCGGAACCGTGCGCGAGCTCAAAAACAAGAGACGGCCGCGCCTGCGGCTGAATTTTGAATATGCATTGCGTCCTGGTGCACGTATAAACGCTCTGTTTCCAATAATAGACAATAGAGTGGACCACATTAGATTATAGCGACCTCTTTGCCAGTGAGAACAACGGTGTAATCTTCCGTTGCAAAAATTGATGAAACAAAGGTGGATGAAAAAGAAAAAAAAAACAAAACTTCAAATTTCCATTTTCACAAGAGCACACGTAATTTGTTTCGACCTATTGGATGTGCTTGGGAATTTTTTTTTTTCTTTACGGTGACTGTAGAAATTTGAAAAAAAAAATCAAAATTTAATCACTAATTGATATCCACTTTATAGGCTATTTCCTATGGAAATATACGAGACTCGAGTACCTCTTTAGGAACTGTAGTTTTGTATGGCTGCTGGCTCGCTGATGGCTGCGGCCAATCGAGGTGTTCAATGGAAAATGATCAAATATTTACGGACGAACGATCTGATAGTGATGCATATAGGTATAGTTTGTACATCGAAGATACTCGTATAGGTATACCTGTGGGAGAAGGAGTGTACGCTTTTTTTATTTTTTTTTTTTATAACGCAGCCAAATGAGTTTCCTTGTGCTAATGAGGTCCCGTAGGTTTCCACTTTTTAAATATTATTTTGTATTGCTAGTTTTTTTTTTGGACGATTTATAGATTCCACCGATAAGGTCGTATGGGTCAATTAATGCGGTACTGGTGAGATCATTAATCATTGACTTAATGAAATTGTAATCAGGCTGCTCGGTATCGCTGGGCTGGTTTTGTTGTGTTCTATGGATCGATATTAATTTGTAAAAACATTTAAGAACTTTTAAGAGGCAAATACTTGGGGTTGAGATTTAAGAAAATTTTACATAATTTTGAAGGGTGAATTTTAAGGGTGTTTTTTTTTTTCATTGACACGCAAAGCAGTGGGGGTTGATTATTTATTTGCTACTGATAAGCAAATAATATTTACCTGAATTATTCAATGGGCATGGATAATCTTATACCCTGGCACGCCCTATGAAATTTTCATAAATCATAAGGTTACCACGTTAGTAGGGTAGTTTATCGGTATTACTATTGCTGAGAGTGGTGCGCAGAATTTTTATCCCTGATGGTAACTTAGCATTGGTTTTTACCGACAGAGCAGAATCAACGTTACCATAGTTTCATTAGCGTCTCTTATAGGGCAGCACCTACCCCTGTAAGAAGGGTAACAGCTCCAAGATGTGTCGTCCCCTGAGCAATATAATTGATCGTTCGACTTTGTACCGATCAATTTTCCGATAAACATGAAACAATAGTGAAAATTAATTTTGTAGGAAATAATTAAATGTCATCCTTTGTGACTTTACTACACTTACTATCAAGTGGTTAGAGCTTTATAAAAGGAAACCGTGCGTAAAGACCTTCTGATAATAAAATTTGTCACCCACTTGATTTCCCGATTTGCCCTATCGTTCTCGACAGTGCACTGTTATAATTACGAAGTAGCAATCAATTAGTACACCAATCATGCGTTGATTAAGGGGTCGATTGGAACGTAATGGGGCTGTTGGTGGTCAACGATAATTAACGCTCGCGGAATACCTCCCATTGCGTACCGTGTAAAATCAAATACCGACCATCTACGTGCCTACAGGAAACGAAATATCGAACGTATGGCGACACGACCGTCCTCATGGCGAATATACAAAACAAATCGACAGCATCGATGAAATTGCAAGTTTAAAAAAAAAATAGATAAACCAAAAAGACAAAGTAAGGGTAATTATTTAAAAATAATTCATAAGGAATAAAATAGTACCCATATAAGTATCCATATAACAAACACATATACTTATATTTCTTAAGCATACAGTAATTCCGGTAATTACAAACACTAATCACGGCTAATTTGGGTCAAACGTAAAATGGTATATACAAATATTATAAATTAAATTATTAACAAAGCAACTCTTACCGTGATATAAATTTTCTACAAGGTGCTTGCAAGAATAATTAATTACAAATTAAAATCTGACGACTTTCACGCATAACATTAGATTTATGAAGTTAAAACTGAAATCCATGGTGTGTCAAATTTTTTGAGATTAAGCGTTAAGCGCGAAAGAGATAATTAGCCAGCGACTATGTCGGCGTATTACATTAGTTAAGAAAAAATGAATTTTTATCCCAACGTATTTTCACGTTAGTGGTAACCGCGACTTTCATTTAAGTTAGCTAGTGGTAGCCAAACTACCTGATAACTTAGTGGAGGCTAGCTTTTACATATATATATATATATTTATCCAACGAAACCCTCCACTACCCCGGTCACGTACCTATCTACGTAGCCACCAACCTTCCTTCCTGCCTCCTAACCACTTTGTTTCCCTTATTTTTAGCCGACGGGGTGAAAATGAAAGGCACGATTATTTTAATGAGAATCCAGCTCGTTTGTGGCGCCATCTCTGTACCGCTCTGGCTGACTCGTCTAATGAACACCGAGCAAATATTATTTCTGCTTATGTACTCGCCAACTTAGTATGACTTTAGCTTTAATTAATAATGCTAAACAACCTCCGACAGTTTGTCAGTCGTGATTATGGCTTTACGTGGTTAGTCAAGCGTTCCCGGCGATAGGCACAATGAAAATTCATCGTAAGGTTACGCTCTTCAATCGAAAGAGTCATCGGTCTGATGTTTCGTCGTCTTAGGAGTCTCGAGAGACGAGTGGGCAGTCAATAAGGAAAGTTGAAGAGTCATTGGAAGGATAGACGTCGATGATGGACCTTCTGATAGGATCTGGTAAATATCACTTTTAATATTTCTGCAAATAGTTTATTGGACAGTGACGTATTTTTTCAATCACGAGAAAATTGAAGTTTTTACTTTGGATTCAATAGGTTACGTGGATGTTGATTCTACACAGATTTTCACGAACAAGGTACATACATTATTTTCCGTTATTTTATTGTTTTCTTTGCGCAATGTTCTTTTTTTTTAGGTTAACTCTCTTATTTGACTCTTGTGGATTCTTAGCTCTCTTCCAAGCAATAAGGTTAGGTTGGTCGAGCATTAGGCAATATTAGACAGACGACGTTCAACCCCAAACCAGAAACAGGGTAAGTCTCACTCCCTTTACCTGTTCCTAAACAAATTTAATAAACCCACGATTTCCGTGCCAATTTCAACCCTTGGGAAGACGCCCGTGCCGTTTGCTTTCCTTGTCCAAGTATCGGTTCGTTTCGCTGTCTTCCTCGTTCCCTTGCATCATCCTCGTCGTCCCCTTAGAGTTGAATTGAACGAGCTTTCCTGGGATAAATTTATCTGTCACTGTAAGGGCAGTTTTATTTAACAGTCAAACGAGCAGCTTCTCAAAAGGACCAGAGGGGTGAGTCGAAAAAATTAAATCCATTTTAAGAGTTTTGCACGAGGAAACGGCTACGTACAGTCGGATGGTAATTAACCCTTTCTTATAGATCACTGCTCAAAAGGTGTTTTTACCAAGTTTTTACTCACGGACAACTGTATTACTCTAGCCAACACTTTTCCCTGGCTGTATTAGTCTTTGGAGTTAGGGAGTACGCATGGACTTGAATTTCCAGGCTCGCTCGCATGGTTAACTTCGGCAAACAGAAATTACCATTTTATTGGGTGAGTTCTAGCGCCCTCTTGCACCCTCTTACGCCAGACCCTACCTTCCCTTCTCGTCCTCTCATCCTCATCCTCGTATTCTCCACTTGCGCACTTCAACTGCAAATCCCTAACGCGTCCATTGGAATACCTAATGGTTTGGGATCATTTGGAATCCATTGTTCCGTCAAGTTTTACTCTTTCAACATTTTTTTTTTTTTCCAGGTAAACCTGCCAATTTTTGTATGCATTGCCTTATCGGTTATGTCAGCGAGAAAATTATTTAACTCGACGCCATTGTCAGTTACGTGTCACGTGGTGCAATGTAATATGGCGGATAACAATGGCGGCTCTCGATCCGATTAAACCGTTGCAGTTTAAATTGAATTTCTTGAATTTTCTCAAGCTCCGTTGTGGCAGTATTGGATTTCGTTGCTGATTCAGACGTCTAGTAATTTTCCATAGCGTCGCGACGCAAGACGCACGTCAAATTATTTGTAGAGTCCCGTCTCTTGGACGTCGGATTATTTGATGAAATTGTTCGGGGTGGGGTTGGGGGGGGGGGGGGGGGTTGACGGGACTTTCTTGGATGGATGGAAAAAAAAAGAAAAAAGAATACAGTACTACCGGACCAATATATATTGGACGGTTGTTTTGAGGCTTCCTGGATTTTAATTAAGAGAGTAAAGGAAACCGAATAATCAGATGCCTGACTCCTCCTGGAGTTGACGCTTGACGAAATTAATTAAAGCTTAATTAAAACGGCTCTTTGAAATGCTAATTCTTTAACAAACTTGCGCGCCATAATACGCCTGAATTTTTAAATCGGGGGGGAGCGTATAACGGACGCTCAAACCTTTTACGGCGTTTGACATTTTTTTTATTCCTAATTCTTATCATATTGAAAATTTATGACAATTTTTTTGTATCTCTTTTCTTTGTCTTTCCAGAATGCTGACGGGGCGAGTATCAAGATCGCGTTCACGTCAGAAGTGTACATCCTGTATTTGCTGAAGGATATGAAAAAGGGCGGGAAAATGGAATCAATTTGAATATACGTAATACGTAGATCAAAAGAGGAGCAGTACGTTTAAATATGTACACCAAATTTTATTATTATCACGAGCAGATAATTATATACAAATAGATACTCAATGTAATTTATCCATTTCTCTACGTTGTCTCATGACATCATTGATTCGTAATTTCAAAATCGGCACGTAACGTACATTTTTGAAAAATCCTCATGAATCAATGATTCAAAACGATTCTCAATTGAACCTTCAATTTCAACGAAATTACATTCTTCGCTTTGTTCTCTAAGCATCGCGGCTCGTAGATCGTGATTCATTACGTCTTAATATCCACATTCTCTTTCTTGTCTCTTAGCGTATTAATACTGCAGTACATCATTTTATATCAAAGGGACTGTTTTCTAGGTTATACTAACAAAATTGCCTAGTCTCTAGAACGTCCAATCGGCAGAGCGTTTAGGACTGATGGAATTTATTGATATTATATCATATACACATATATATGATATAATGACAACAAAGATCGGTGATATTATTTATCAGTGAAATTTTCAAATTTCCCGCGCAGAAGACACGTTTCGTTTTTACCTTTGCATTTCCCGTTCCTCGTAGAACGAAGGAAATGTAATATTTACTGATCTTTCAAAATCCGTCGTTCCATTAGTTTCTACATATAAATTTATACGTTATATCACTACGTTATATAATTAATGGATCAGTGAACGATATACTATATTATATTACGTTATATTTACACATCCACACGTGATTGTCTCAGACATTCAGCCAAGTTAACTAATGAGAATGTCGTGTATCGGTCATATTTGACATTTTTCCTTATATTGACTCCTATGATCCTGAAGGATACGTCCCTCTAGTCCGAGACACTTATTTGCTTTTTTTTTTATTTATTTAATTTCCAAAACTGTTTTCTTCGGTATCGATAATCTTGCCTCTACCTTGTAATCCTTTTCTATAACGTTCCTGCTGTATCTACATTTTCAAACTAAAAATCCCCATAGTTCCTTTTATACGAATATCAAAATGGAGGGTCGCATTTTTCAACATTCAAATTCAATTTCCTTACTACGCATACCGATTTGCTCGAGACACTAGGAATTTCATTTACAATCGATTCTCTTTTTATTCGACGTTCGCGTCTCCACGGCGATTCTTTACTTCTGTTTATTGCACTTTGGCAAATATTCGTGGCCGCCAGTTTGAATCCAGTTGGTTGAATATGCGAGTCTGACTTGTCCACATGAAAATAAGTCGACCTCGAACATCGAAATTGGATTTTGGAAGTCAAATCTCGTGGGGGGATTCCCCTATTCACTTCTTCTTATTTTTTGGAAATTCGATAATCTTTTTCAAAAACCGTTACACGTCTGTCTACTTTTATCTATGATTATCGAACACCGCAGACTCTGATTTTCAGTGTACAGTATGTTCAAACCTGAACCAGGAATAATCTAGAAATTGGATTCTATCCTTAGAAGCAATCAACTTCAGACCATCTGTAGACCCTTGGTGATGTTCTCGACATGCTCCTTAGCTCGAAGTCTTAAGGCTTGGATACTGGAGGTACGAGGATCGTGTCCTGGTGGACTAGGTGGTGGATGAACGTGTCCGTTACCGGGTATACTGGCAATTCCACTACTGAGGGAACCCACTGCTGAAATTAAAAAAAGGTGTATGCATATAAATCTTTGCTATAAGATTGTTTAACCTGTGTTTCTTAATTCTATCGTTTCTTTAAATTACTATTTCATATTTTACTTCCAGCACAGCAGGAGTTCATTTTCAATGGAAATTACGTCTCGTTTCAAAAAATTCTACGCCACGCAGGATCATTGACAACGTAATGAGATATAGATTTTTCATTCGTCTTACCTTGCACGGAGTTACTGACAGTGGTAACGTTTGGTGGCGACGGCAATCGTCTTGGTGACGTCAAATAACTCGGATATCCTGTATGGGGTGCAGCCAGGAAGCCAGGAAGAGCACTGAGAAGACCTGGTGGCGCCAGCCAAGGATCGCCCGGTAGACCCAGTGCGGGTCCTCCTACGTTTCTGGAATTTTAAAAGTCATATTTTCCAGTATGGAAAAGTAACAAGAGCAACAGGTATGAAAGCAAATTAATGAACCAAGATCACACTGTAAGACTTGAGTATACTTAATAAAGTATGCTAACGAAATTTGTAACACATCTGTAAACTGAAAGCCGTCTTAATACTTTCTTTATAATCGACATATTGCGTTACTGTCGTAATTACAATCTTTTTAATTACTGCCATTAATTACATACCTCATACTAGCAGCGTGATGATATTCGCTCAAGCCAAGTCTGGCAGCCTCCATTTTCTCCTGTCTCCGCCATTTCGCCCGTCTATTTTGAAACCAGACCTGTAACAAAAAGAAGGACAACAAAATTTAACGAGACAAAGAAAACAGTAAATAAGTTCAAATGAAAAATAATTGATTTGCTTAGCCAAAAAAAAACAACTAAATTCTCTTACGTCATTCGAGTCTACCGTTTCTTCCACTAGATACACTATATGTATACCTATACTATAATCCACTTGATTTAATGTTAATGATATTCGTATATTTGTTAAACAAGAAAAAAAAAGGGAAGTGACAGTCACCTAAGTACATTGACCAAAATGTGTTTACAAACGTCATATATCCATGCTGGTAAACAGACTGAGTAAATACGTAAAGTGCTAACAAATATGAGCAAACAAAATCGAATGACAAAACGCAAGTTAATTTGCCTTTAAAGTTCCACTAAATAAATACCTGAAAGAAATTCACGAGTAGTACATATACAATAATCCAATGCTCTTTTTAGACCAGAGTTAATATATACCTGGCTTCCCTTTTTTCCTCATTGTTACCAGAATTCTTCAAGAGGAATCTCTATCCCATTTTGAGACATTAACTAGACCGAATACTGAGGTAATAGCAGCTTAAAAGCGAACAAGCAATTCATTTTATCCTAATACGCAGTTAACCTATCTTCCAGGTGAAATCTCGTTCGCCAGACTAATTACTACTCTCAACTGGAAGAACATTCAGCATCGACCACCCGACGGTCAGTGGCGTCTCGAACATTCTGTTTAACCCAACAGAAAAAACTTCCATTAGGTACAGAACTATTTGGTATTACCAGAAGTGGTTGTCACTTTTAAGAAACAAGAAGAAAGACGCTTCTTGTGGCAGGTACGATGTTACACTGTTATGATTTCAAAATGCCCTGGCAGCGTTTAATCTGAATGTTGTGAAAAATATTTATATAAAAAAAATGTTTAACTATACATTCCAATGACACAGTTGTATGTTTCAGGGCAGCTTAGTTACACTCTTCAGTGTCGGTACTTGGCAAGTGAGAAAAGTAGCTCGGGGCAAAATGTCTGGGCGGAGCGGTCCACCCCTAAAGTAGCTGGTAAGAAAGGCAGGGGACTTTGGTCCACCCTTCTTCGGCATCAAGAGGGTAACAAGCTCGAGGGCGAAATCGAAAGTGAGTGGATGGCTCCGTGGAAGAGGGCTGAGAAAGAGAGCTAGAGTAAGACAGGTATAAAAGAGGGAGTCGGCCATGTTGATTTCTTTATTATAACATGGCTGCTGTTGGCAGGCTGCCAAGTCTGTTGCGTTAAAAGCCGATGGCTATCGAGTGCTTGGGCTTATGAATAATTCAACGAGGACTCCGTACGTACAGTGGACAGGGATATGATTTCTTGCGTGTAATTTTACGTACGTGCATATTAGGCAGACAAGTAATTTACTTCTGGTTTAAGTCTAGCTTCTGTATCGGTCTTATATAACCTGCGCCATCTGTCGGGTAAATGCGGAGACTTTGAGAACTGAATTGTTTTACACGGGAATAGTATATGCTGAGGTGTCAGTTTATATATATATATGCACTAGATTGAATAAGCTCTGGAAGGATGCTGGGAGCTTACTGTACGTTGTGATAACCTTTTAAAATATCTGAGTGTCTATAAAGGACTGGCAAATTGAAATGTTTTCGCGTCGCCATTAGAAAGACATTCCAAGCTCATCAGGTCGATATTCCGTTTATTACCAAGAGAAGCAATTTTCTTTCCTCGAGCGCGGATGAGAAGAGGCTACGGACAAGATGCCATGTTGAAATGATGGGAAAATAAGCGAATTTAGCTTCGCCCTCTCTTGTATAATCTCGTAGGGGTGGGAGAGGGCGGAGATTCAATAGGGAAAAAGAGAGAAAGAGAGAGAGAGAGAGAGAGATATTGTAGATGAGCGAGAACGTAAGAAAAAGATAGAAGGAGATGAACAGACTTTGAAGGGAAATAAAACACGGCTCCGGGGGTGGCCTTGCTCTTCGCGGAAATATAAAGAACACGGATAACGCGACTTAACCTTTTTATCTTGTAAATTTATTAGAGGAGGTACTTCCTCGACACTGCTCGGCAATGATATTGCCAGATAAACTCGTTTTGTGACTTAAATACAGGAAAATTGAAATAAAATGGAAGTAATTTCAAGATTAAAATTAGACTGTCGTACCGGGCTGATATATTTTAGCCAGCTTCTACTTCTTCCTGTTATTGTCTTCTTCTTCTTGTTATTTTTTAAAACATTGCCAAAGATCCCTCTACCGTTAACACGCTAATTCTTCAATGTCTTTCAGTTTCCCCGGCGTCTCTTCAAATTTCTCTGTAACGTCCGTTTTAAAATATCGACAGCAGCGCCACTGCGAGCAGCGGCAAATGCTCGAAACGCAGGCGACGTGAAATAACGGCTGCGCGATATCGCAATGAAAATCAGTTTTGCCAGATTTTCTTCGATCCTCATGGAAGAGCGGTCGCTTTTATGAGAACGGCCCTGTAGGTCCTCGAATTTGGATTAGCGCCGGTAAAAGGTATTCGTAGCGTTTATGCCAGAGTGCATACATTGTACGCCATAGCATTAACAGATTTTCCCATTGTTCGACGCGGTGTCCCGTCCTCAAAAGAGTTGCATGCGCCACGCTCGAAAAGTGTCACAACGCATCTCACGCTTCACCGTTTATCCTCTCTCCTTTATTCTCTCTCGTTTTTTCTACTCTTAATCGTACACTTGTCTCCGTCTCTCTCACTTCAATTTTTTTCCAACATCCAGTAGACTAGAGAACCATTATGTTGTCGCAAGATTCCCGTGAGTTTCTCGAGCGACTTTTGACCTGCGTGTAAGGGTGAATGATCGTTTACTTGAAATATCCAAATTTTTTTTTTATTTAAATAATTCTTATTCACGACTTTCTTTTATCGTATGCTATTATGGCCTTGAGTTTATTTTGTCTTGTAAAGACGCCTTTGGGATGTCTTTCTAATGTCTGTACTATTTAGGGATGTGCAGCCAATGGAGCATCGATTGACTGTCGGCCGCACACCAGTTGTACGAGGACACTGTTGCCTTTGGGTATATTACAAGTCGATTAAAGACCTATCGCTAGTACTAGGAGGGGTATTTTGAAATAAGCCTAGATTCCGGCCCGGGAACGACGCTCGAGGTATGCCTAGAGAAGGGTGATGTTTAGAGAGGGTTGGAGTCTATTATTCACCGCGCTTTTTATACCCCCTGTCAAACTGTCGGCTAAATTCAATCCTATGCAGCGTCTCTCATCTTGATTGCCATTAAAAAAAATTCAGTACGCGAAATTCGTGATAAGAAATTAGTTGCCTATCGACGCGTCCAAAATTATTATCAGCATTTGACGTTGCTTGTCGTTATAAATAAATGTCAAAAAAAGTAGATAGAGAGAATGAGCAATGCATTTTTGTGGTAGAAAAAAAAATAGCAATCGTCATTACATTCCATTTTTTTGGCATTGAAAGATTGGTACTGGTTTTTTTTTTTTATAAATACCCATTATTTTATTTTTAATCATAAAATCAGCCTGTATTTATTTGTTCATTAGAATGTTTCATTCATAAGATTTCTTACGACGTTCTACTAGTTAACTGGGATGAGCACCGCTGACAACCTTCTCCAATAAAGCCACCCCTGTCATTGCGTGTAATCACCCTTAAACACTCCAACGCCCCAGTCTAACCCTCGTTTCGCGATACAATACTAATGTGCTACAAATAACATCTCAAACACGATGCGATTTCATTCTTTACAATGCGACTGACGCCAACGTGTCGAATGCTCGTCCGTTTGTTCCTACGTTAAATTTTCAACCCCCGTGATAACTTTTTCAAAATATATCCTAAATTTCAATGAAACACATTTGACATCAAACGGTTGGCAATGGCGGCCTCGGCCTCGCAATACCAACTACCCCCCCTCTCCCCCCTTCGACCCTCTCCCAATCAGTTCGCCGAACGAAGCCAAGGCTTCCATCCTCGCGAGTTCTCCGCAATGCGGTGGGGTCATATAATGCGCCATCGAAACAACAGACCCAGTTTTTGAACGAGGCACCGCGGAATTAAACCCACGTAATTCGGCAAATTAGCCTTATGGCCTTCGTATATTTTGACACTGCCGTCCCATTGTCCTACGACCGTCGGTCTCTTTCTGGTCTCTTTCTGGTCCCTACCCTGTGCTTTCTCTCGGCTGGCGTCAGCCAAACGGACCAGGGCTTTGTTCCTCTTGCGCAATATGTTTGCTTCGTGAACATGGGTTGGTACTGTTTACCTCGTCGACCTCGTGCAGACGTTTATATGAGAAATCATCGCAGCATCATCAACCATCTAACGATCCATCTTCTTTCGCGTATGAGAATTCATTACAGGTACTGCGGTACCTTCGATCAAATTATCATTCGTACAAGCGACTCCAGTTGCTGATGAAAAGACAAAAGATTTTTGCTCCTCCGGCATAAAAATTCGACAATGTAATAACTTTAATAACTCGTAATAAAGTCTGGTGGGGTCATATTAGTGTCAGGAGCACGCGTACGCGCACAAAGGGTGCCCGCCCTCGGCAAACACTGTGACTTTTGATGATTATTAACTTCACAGGGTGCTCTCTGTGTACAGGGTAGGCCGTAGACAGTAATCCGTTGCCCTGAAGGCTTTCGCCCGTTCCGCTGCCCTGAGAACCAAATTAATAGTTAGTTCTGCAGGATATCGCGGATTCGGTATTCCCTTACACAATGGGCGGAGTTGCTGTATTTGACGTGTCTCGGTTCTAGGAGCTAACTATATATGTATACTGATATATACATAGTAGCTGTTCTCGTTAGAGAATTCAACGAGGATGCCTCTTGGGTCGCCATTTTGTTATCCAAAAATAAGGATCTTAGATCATTACGATAAGAATGTACCGCTAGATCCGAGCAATGACTAAATTTTTGTCTTCGTACCTTTTTCAGGTTCTGTTCTCCGCTATACGGGGAACAGTGGCGACGCCGAACGGAATTTTTCGGAAGACGATGATCTTCGTATCGAATCCTAGATCTAAGTGAAGCTCAAGACGGGACCTCTCTTGTACCTTCTTCTTTCTTAGAGTTTAGTGTTACTAATCCCTGCGGGATAGCGAGATGCTGCGCCTTGCTACCCCTCGACGAAATCTCAAACTCTGAAACGGATATATTTTCACGTAGTGACATTCATCCAGCGACACAGAGCTCACCGGCCCTGCCTTTGTAAGGGATCCCTCCACGGTTGCATTTTGCATCTATCATGGCGGGCATGCAGCGGCGAGAAATTCGATCTCTAAGAGGGCACGGCGTTTGCCATGGTAGAAAAAAAAGGGCCCTGAAATGGAACTGAATACGTTTGTACCTGGGCCCGACAATGGACCCCGTAATTCGATTACAAGGACCGCCAGCTAATTGCTAATTGCTGCTCTCAAATGGTACGCCGACAAAGCTTTCATAATATTATAAGGAATATCGAAACGTCATAGACCTTTATGGTTATGTATACAGATTTCCTTATATATTTATATATATATATATATACTTGAGCATTACATAAAAGTATCGCCAACTTCTCACCCTAATCCAACCCACCCTTTATCCATTTCGTGGGAAATCCCTTGCCGGCACTTGTCTTATTCTCTTAATTACATATCTTCGGATCTAATTACATTTTCATCACGGTGACCAACCAACGTTATTTTTCCTTTTCAGTCCCATAGAAATTCATCATCCAGCAAAGTCAAGAAAGAATTAAGAAATTTTCTATGGGCCTCGCCGCTTTCAATCCCATAAGAGTTCCAGGATGCCACCCTCGCCATTTAAGAGCTAATCTGCCAAACGAAGTGTTTTTGTGTTTGAGCACAACACTTCGTCTCAATGGTGAGTAAAACCGCCCTTGGGAAAGGGTTGCTGACATGATTGATGCTCGAAGGGAGCAGAGAAGGGTCTTCTGTTCTGAACCCTTTTTAGTCGTCCGCTAAACGGAGTACTTAATTGAGCCACAGACCTCAGAGCAACGGACAGCTAATTTTCCGGCGTATCTCACGTGGTTACACAAGTTTCTTTCCAATCAACCGACCCTTATTTCTTGGCTACCGTAAGTATACACAGAGTCATTAGAAACGGCGTGTACCGATGGATGAAAATAATTTTCAATATACACATTGCAGATTCAATACGTCAAATTTGGATAACAGTCGGATGAGACGAACCAGTGTCAGAGGGTGATAAACCGACGGAGATCAGGTGGGGACAGAGAGGGTGGAGCTTCGCTTCTAATGGAGTTTCCAAATATTCGAGGTACCCTCGCTCAATTTCGAACAATTTGCATTTAGGGTGAAGTGCAATTAATAGAAGCAGGGTGTTGTCCCACGTTATTCCACGCCTATTAACACTATATACCACAGAGTTTGGTCCATCCATAGGAGCAATATCTGGTTAGACACGAAGGAATTATAATAATTTCTTACAGAGTTTGTCCCACGATCCTTACGAGAGGATACGTCGCGTAAACTTTGGCATGAATAATTTTCGAAATTTCAACTATAACGCTAATAATCATTTTTGCCTAAATACATGTATTACAAGAAGGTCCCTTAAGGATCCGTCACATCTTTCTCTTTTCTCGCTTATATTTTCATCCAGCATCCACGACGATACCGTAGCTCCGTTTCCTTCTAGCGCGCGTGGCAGATATTTCCGTTTTCCGCTTTATTTTTTTCACTCGCGGGACGCAGCAGGTGTCCGGGATCTCACGGTCTTTGCTATTTCTCGCACCCCGATCTCTGCCGCCATTCTCACCCCCTGGGGGAATTCGCGCCTAGCGAAGCCATTATCTTATTTTCCGCCTGAAAACATCGCACCCACAAGAAAAACGATCTCGCGAAAGGACGGACATTGCCTGGTGGTGAAAGGGGGGCCGGCGGTAAGGGGGAGCAGGGGGCAGCTGAGCGGTGGCAAAGGAGGCAGGGACAGAGCGTGCGCACCTTCTCTTACGTAATAACGTCTTCATCCGGAACCCCGGACTTTTTCGTGATAGGGGACGCGAAGGGTGAATAAGACGAAATGGAAAAGAAAACGGAAATATAGGAACAATCCTGGTTAAGTGGCACTTTTCTTCATATTGTTTGTTCAAATTTTCTTTTTTTTTTCTCAAATAACAAAAACATTGTGTAAATTCAACGTTGTTTCTTACAGGGAAAATTGATATGCTTGTCATCGAGCAACGTATGGAAATCAACCTACTTTGGTGAAACCTCAGAAATATTTGTACGCTTGTAAGTTGTATATTACATACAATTTATTTCTTATATGATCCCGCCTGAAGGCGCATTAATTTGATTTATATCTTGGTATCAAACGACTTCGAATGAGCCTTGTGCAAAAATTCTCACCAAATCCTATCGGCCTAGTCCCTCATATGTTAGTATTATTACTGAGGGCAGTAAGCTTATGGTCCACGCATGGGCGACCACGGGGACCTAAACTACATCCCTTGTACGTAGTTTGGATCCTTCGATACGTGTATATATATTATTTACTATTTTGTCTCCTGTTCAGTCTCATGGAACAGTTACTACCCTATATTCTTTTTTTTTTCCAAGTACTAACTGCTGGGTTGTACGATAAAATTTGAGCCCAGTCACCGATACTATACTTTTTTTTTTTATAATGTACTCTAGATGATTCTAGCGAAAAATGAAACTACCCTTAGTTTTAAATGGCCTATTCGCTACCGACGGCAATTATCTATGGGTGTGTGTGCAGGTATACGAAATAGTCTGGATATTTTCGCCGGTCGCTATGGCTACCCCTGATGGCTGATGTGGATAGTGTGCGTGACTAATTTGACACCCCCATATACGTATAACTAGGCAGTCACCTGTAATTCGTGCCGGGCTCGTCGACAGTAACAGTCATGATTTAACTCCAATAAAACCGAATTAAACGCTCCAGTAAACAGTCCGTAAGCCGTCGTGACCCAGGACGCCGACCTAAGTTCTCTCATTCCTCTCGAACTGACTGTTTAGACCAATGAGGCTTCACCTTTGGATAACGTATACACTAGAAAAGTCTAATTGCCGGCGCGCATAGTAATTCCGTTTCCGTTGGGTTGCGTTGCCATGGAAACGTCACTGGTAAATAATATCAAACAATCTGTCGGCGTCCCTGCCTAATTCGAAAAAGCGTGATACACCCTGCGACAAGTAAAACGAGCATAGAAAAAAGAATGTGCAATGTTATTTTAGAAATCGTTAAACGACGGGAAATTTGACATTTTTTTTTTTTTCAAGGTTTTACAATCGTACTTTGTACCGGGAGTGTCCCTTGCTCGTAACAGAATATCGTGATGAAAATTTTGAACGCAGCTGTACCAGCTGGTATGAAATAATAGTATATACAGATATACGCTGCTTGTGTACCGAAGAGAATAATCGAGTTTATTAAAATGACAGAATTGATAATTTCAGAAGGTAATATTATGAGATCTGACTGAAATCGTAATTGTGACATTTTCAAATGTATATTTATAGCCGAGAGAGAGAGAGAGCGGCAGCAGGGATTTACGTAATCGAATTGGAGTTTTGTCCAATTGGCAATTGTCTGGGAAAGTGTATAGGAGGGAAAGTGGGGAAGAACTCATCTCCCGATTCCAAATTAGCTTGGGCTACCGCGAAAAATCAATCAAATCCTTTTTGTGACTGTTGTTGGATTTGTCGTTTTAAATTTGGACCGATAGCCGCGAGTGAAAATAATACGAATGACTGACTGTATATACGGATTGTCAATAGAAATCTGTGCTCCCTGATACACACCTAATACAAAAGTAGAATTTATTGCTCTGAATAATAAATAAAACCAAATAACAATATGAACGAACCAAACGACTCGTCGATCATACATAACCTAAGAGGCCAAGTAAAAAGTACAAGAATGATTTTCTAATTTGTATATTTTTTTTTAGCTGTCATCTACTTGCACGTTACGTCATCACACGAAGAAGCACGAAAAGCCCAATTGACAGAGGAATAAAGGAAAATTACACGAATGAAGAAGAAAACACGTCGAAAGAGAAATCATCGCACCAACCGTCGTTTCGTACTTTTGAACGTGGGTATGCAGAATCGCGTGACCGGAGGTAATACGCGCCATGGCAATAGGCCTATAATATAATAGATCGCAGCGAGGTTTGCTTTCACCCTTGTAAAACAGAAAGGAAATAGCACTTAGCTTTATTTCAGGGCTGAATTACCATTATTGGTCTCTTACGCATTGATCGGTGTGAAGGGAAAAGAGCGACAAATAAGAGACTCGAAAATGGCTTTCATATTGTACAGGTCAATTGCTTTGAGTAACAAAGTGATATCGATCACAGTGTCTCATATTGTACATAATGCCGTATCAAATCAGAATAATTGTTCGTGAAGATAATGACAGGGTCGATATTAACCATTTGTGATCGACACCAACCGATTACGAATACTCGGTGCATTTGGGTTAATAGTTACTGGCAGAAGACGCATTTCTTTTTTACACGTACAGAGTCACGACAGTACGAGTTGATTATTACACGAAAGGGAAATCCAGGAGAGAAAGAGAGAAAAGGTAGTGGATTGAATCTGCTTTTTTTTTTAATATTGAAAAGAAAAAAAAATTGGCAAACTTCAATCTCGGTATTCACTTTATAACGCTTCTTTTTTTTTTTTTTCCAGTGGCGCAATTGAGCCTGGTGCTCGATCAGCCGTCCTCGATGAATCGGACAGACAGGATTGGCGCGTGTGACCAATTAAAAATGATGAAACCAGAAGCTCCCTTTTCGATCTGCCTCTCTGGTTTCCTACTCGCGCCATATCGAGCACGCTGTTCTTTTCTCTTACGTAATAGGCTTAGGGGATTAGAAATCCGGCATCAAATAAACGACCGTAAGGCTCGCCGAGAGGATGAGAAAATTCAGGAAAAAAGGAATTCCGCTGTTAGTTCGCCATCCACTTCTTAAAGATGCAATAAAGTATTAATATAATTAAGCCATAAGCCTGGAGGTAGCCTAAGTGCAATTATGGAAGTTTGATTGATAGTAATGTAGTGTGCACTTGACTAACGTATGTAAGGCGTCATCAAAGATGGCGGCTGGAAAGCGTTTAGGGTTATAGGCTATGTTCGGTGATGGAATAAGTGAGCCCTATATTGCTGTACGGGCGGTTAGCGACGTGGCTAATCGATGCGTCGTCGCATGCGACTGGCTGGTTTTATCGTTGTCACGCACATAATTAATTTAATTTAGTTTAATACGTCGACCAGCGTCAGCCAGCGATTGTCGTTACGATTGTTGGCACGAGAGCACTATGGGTTAACCTAGGCTCGAACTCTTCAGATCCTGCGGAAGCTTTTCGGTCGTTGCTAAATTAACGATTCGTCTATCTAGAGCTGAATTGTACGTATGATAAGACAAAAACGTCTGTAAGATTATTTTCTTTTAAAGCGGTAGTATCTGTGCTGTACTAAATCGAAATTCTATTTTTTCTTTTTTTTTATATATATAGACGTAAATCTAACGTAGCATGTATGATGTCTGAACGCACAAAATATTTTACATAATGGTTCCGTTCGACGTGTACCATGCGTCTCGTAAACGCATTGCCTCGGCACACGCATGTTGCGTCATCGAATGAGAAAGAAAGAAAGAAAGAAAGGTGAATTTATGTGATAAGACGCGAACAGTTATTTCGAGATATTTAATAGGCCAATGATATCGTGAGTAATCGTATCCGATGTCAGAATAACATTTGATTTGACAGATGACTCGATAGGCACTACGTGAGCCAAAATAAAAAATACGTCATAAACATCAACTGATATGAATTTAAATGACGCACTCTTGTTATTTATATTCTTCGCGTTCTTAAAAATCAAATGTAATATTGAGACTCCCAGTCTGACATAACGTAACGTCAAATTCTATAAACTCACTTGAACACGGACTTCCGGTAGATTCACCTTCATGGCTAATTCTTCGCGCGAGTAAACATCCGGATAATGTGACTTCTCGAAGGCTCTCTCAAGCTCGTGAAGTTGGTACGTTGTAAATGTTGTTCTATTTCGACGATGTTTCTTCTTGCCGCTACCACCGTTCATGTCGTCGGAGCCACATCCGGTACCGAGTTCCTCGTCACTTCCGCCGCCTGTAGAATTACAGCTGTTTTCACCTGTAAATCAGAGAGAAAATTCGTTACGTCACAGTCAGGAAATAACCTTAAAGAATGAAAAATTGAAAATGAATATATACCAACAGACCAGTCAGACTGCACTGTACAGACACTACGAAAATTTTCTATAGCATTTCGTCTCCTTCGCTGTCCTCGACGAGCCGTCAGTATAATCAGTCTCTCATTAACTGCATAATTAACCTTCTCGCATCGTAGCGCAGTGCATTAGATCGAATTGTGGGAGGTAATCGGGTAGCTCTATAGACAAGCTATACGCGGCAAAGGTATAACTAGCTCCAAAGCTTCCCTGGCTAACCAACAGCCTAATAACCTTGCCTTGGATGGTGATTGACGCGTCTGTGCTGGCTAATTATCAACAACAATCAATAATGCCAGTATAACAGCAACACTCCATACTCAAAGTCAAACCCAGGAGGTGCGCAGACTTCAGCAAGCCACTGTTGGTAATAATAAAAGAAGCCTTCTCATACCGAGAGGAGAGTATAGGACTGGCCATCCAGGAAGGAAGGAAGGAAGGAAGGAAGGAAGGAAGGAATACAGGTAATCTACAAGAATCATCTAAAAGGAATAATCGTACATCCGACTGATTGAGTTGTAAATTTCAGATGGAGAGGAAGACGTCTCACTGTCAAGAGCCACTGGACAATTTTATTGGGAGTCAAGTATCACGGATGAACGAGCAGACAGAATAAAATGCATCAACGGATCCTTCTGCGGAACAACTACGTCACAAACCTGCCTGCATGACTATTGTGGTAAGGAACATGAGACTTGGCAGGAACGGTCGTTCCTGAATGTGTATATCTATATCCTTGTAGATGGAACCAGAGAGAGAAAGAGGAACTGGCGTGTGAGAAGGTCGAGATGGTATCAGGATCGGTGCAAAGGGGTCCTAGTCAAGTCTAGCTACTTAAGAGATTGACACGAAAAGATAACGTAATGGACGGACGCTCCGTGGTACCACCGAGTCTCTCTTGGAGTTCTCTTGGCCACTGACTCTAATGGGCCAACACTGATCTTTGATAAATTTCTAAACGCGGCTTCAGCCTTTTGATTTCACCAAGGATTTAATCGAGTTAAGGGCTGAACGCGACAAGAGAATTTATATTAAACGGGCTTTGCTCCGTTGTGTCCCGATGGAATTTATTTGTCTTTATCAATCGTGAGTGGTACTACTGCATGTCGTTCAGCATCCAGTCCTATGGATCATACGGTTGCGTGTCGAGCCGTGAAGAAGGAACAGACCCACGGATGACAAATCTTTGGTGCCTTCTTAAGAATCTAGGGACTTTTTTTGTGTCCCTCTTGAGATCGCGTGTTTGGAATAGGCCTCTGTTTTTTTTTTATTTTTTTGGGAAGAAACTTATTTATGTTGTTTAGGTATACGCTTATGTTTATAAATAAAACTAGCTATTAGATGCAGCACGTGAACTGCCTATAAGAATGACGGTAATTTATCTTAATCGATTCTTTTTATATTCTTGGACATAGTTCCTAATCACACTAGCTGGATAATCCACGCTGAGAATCTAAAGTGTTGCGTTATCTTAATACATCGTTTTAGAACAAGTTCATCTCTGGTATAGACAGTTCCTGGTAATCCTGATAATGCTCGGTGCACATGTAAGCTGCGGTTGAAGACTCGTAGCGATAAGTGGTCCACGAGTAAAGAACACAGAGTGGTTTTATGATTAATTAAAAGGATAGAAAAAAAACATTAATATACATATTATACATATATATATATATATATATGCAGGCTCAGAATCGCATCCATCAACTTCCCTTATGAATAGCTTTACGTAGGGTTAAGGGATGTAGTCTTATGATTTTTGAACTGTGAACTCCAACACGTCATAATCCCATCTCACTATACATGACGTATTCAATCTCGTGAATAGTCCTGGCAAATATCAAGCCGGATGGGTGGTTTGTAGTACAGCTAAGGGGTTTGGGTATCAGGATATAGGAGGGGTCTAGTAGAAGTTCGAGCTCGCGAGTCGGATTAAACTTGGCTGGCAGCTTATTAATTAAGGGTTCGTTAGACATTGGTAAAAGTGAAGCTATCTAGTGTCCAGTGGGTTTCGGGATGGATAAAAATATTTTGAAAAAATTTTTAAGCTACTTTCTCTATCTTTTTTTTTTCAATCTCATACCAATCAGTGTCTCATAATATTCTTTGTCCTATCTTCGAAATACGTAACAGTGAAAATGTAATGGAATTTTTTTTTACAGGTTCTCCTCCTATGTACACAGGCATAGCTCATTCTTGAGCGCAGCTGTCGATTCGAAATCTAATTTTCTTGAGTGGCGTGGGAGGACAAGACAAGACGGAGAGGCAAACGAGAGAAGATATAAAAAGAGAAGTGTGCCGTCACACAGAGAGCTTAGCTCGCCGACCAAAGAGGATTACAGAATTTGTCTTCTCTTGGATCCACCTCACCCTGCTGTTCTCTTGGACTAACCTTCTTTATCTTTTCTCTCTCTCCTTCGAGTAATACCCTCAAGTCACAGCCATCCTTCTCGCACTTACTGCCGTTCTCTCGACCCGACCCTCTCTCACCCCCTCAAGTAATGGCCACTTTGCATCATACAAGTTTTCCCCCCCCACAAAGTCCGCTTCTGCCACGCTCTAAACTTAGCATTCTTGTTATAACGCTATTTTTATGGTATCACTGAAAATGGAAAACTTTGCTCTCTAATTTTTACAGCGATCCCGGTACGCACTTTATGCACCTGTAGCGTTATAGTTTAACATAAAAAAAAATGGATTAAAATACACGGATTCATTAAAAACACAGTTAATTACTTCTGCTAAGGTCAGCCGATTGCAATAAGACTAAGGCGTGTAAATTACTATGGCCCAAGGCAGCCCGTTAGTTATTAAGCGTTAAGGAATAAATATTAAGAGCAAAAAATATTTTGAAAAGGCTCTTAACCTGTCATCGCAATCTTACAAGGATAAAGTTTCATTGTCGCGACGCGAAGATCCCTGCGGCCGCTGCGTAAGCCTTGGGTCCATGCAGAATCTCGATTTTTCATCTCGATCGAGTTTCACCCAGTTGGATCTTACTGATTGTTTACTAAAAATAGTCTATTGTTAAGAAAATTATTTTACTGCGCTTTTGTACCTTTACTTGTATATTGATAGAATATTTATCACTCGGATCGCATTATGTGAAACCAGATTTATTTATATGTCAGTGTAAAACGCATCCGTCCCTCGCGTAGACGGGATCTCATTATGTACACCAGAGTTTCGCGATTATTATTTGCGGTTATTTGTTTACCTTCGAAATTTCGTCATGTACGCGTGGCAGGGTACGCTCATTATAATAGTAATCAGTGTTCCCGTGCCTCGTTATCGGTACTGGTTAATAATTTAATTGTTTGATGGCGTGCAGGGCTTATTAGTATATCTCTACTGACATCGCGCCCTGGCAATGTGTCGACTATAGCTTACATGAGAAACAGCCGCTGCCATAGTGTTATACCAGTGTATCATTATATATACATATGGATTTTCATATATACATATATACGTAGATGCTTTTACAGATTATATATATATATATATTTATATATATTTTTCAGGATTTGTATGTGTATATATATATATCGTGTTTGATATATACATATAAATCCGGAAAAGGAAGAGTAGGGGATCTGGCAAATTCCCGTTTTGAATTATCCGAGCGTCAATATTAATCACGATAATTAGAAGGCCGACTCTGCTAATCTGTCTACGAATTACGCTATAATATCGTACACGTGTTTGGTATCACCCAGTATCCGTAGGTTTATTGCTATGCACAACATCCCTTAACGTGACCGGCTTCTTAGGCTCGCCCCATTTATTTTTATTCCTGCCTCCCTCCTACCAACGAGACTTTCTGCACGCATACATAACAGTTCCTATAGGCTCTTTCATTATTGATTAGCAAGTATATTTTCATTTTAAACAGTGGAACGTGCCTGCAGCACTGTACTTATCATTGATCGTGTTTGATGCATTGAAAAATTTGTATTAAAAAAAAAAAAAAAACAATTAGTAAGCCAGCTAAACATTTGTCACAACGATATTTCGTTATACAAGCAAACCGACGTATGATTGGCTGTTTTATTGTCCAAGGCTGAAACAGTTGTCCCGGCCGCCGCTTGCGGCGACACTGTTGATAATATGGAACGAAAGGGGGACAAAAGATACACGAAGAGGATGGGAATAAAATAAAAAGGAAAAACCACGAGGATCAATAGAAAGTCACTAGTCGACTAATTCGAAAGGGCCTGTGTCTCTTCCTCTCCCTATCACTATCTGTCTATCCGTTTCTGTCTGGCATCATTCGACGGTGGCGCTTCGTGAGTGTGACTTATTGTCGAAAAGACAACGTATCCACAATAAATGGGTATGAAATTACAGGTAATTGCTTGTGCTCGTAGACCGGTGCTTGTGTCACGCGATCGAGGCACCCTGTGTCTACTTTATACGTGTGGACGTAGTGTGGTTGGTTATTTTGTGTCCGGTTGCCTTTTGTACAGGGTGCTTTTATATATTTTTATACACATTATATGTATATATATATATATTATGTTTTTATTATTATTTTTGTAACGCCCATGAGATAACGTAACGCACGCGATACACACGTACACGGTATACGGACTGGCTGCTTTAATTGTAGATATTTATTTATTCAAGATATCAAGATGGCGGGACTTCGAGATGGATGCTGATGCAACTGATGCAATTCGAATGACGAATCGACAGAAGAGGAAAACGGTCACGATGGGACAGCGAATGACGAAGAACGTTGGAAGCTAAAGAGAAGAACTCGGCCAGGGATAACAGAGCTGTTAGCTGTGTTTTAAGATTATGAATGCGAGGAAGAAAATAAAAGATATGCATGGAAGGGTGGGGAGGAGGAGGTGGTGGTGGTGGTAGAGAGGAAGAAGGCGCGATCCATTAGTAGACACGTCAATTCAGCTCTTAAGAAGCGACCGGCTTAAAGCCGTTCCGATCTCTCTATCTCGTGTTGTTCCTTTTTTTAATACTATTTTTCTTTATGCTTATTAGCGAGCTTGGCCTTTTACCTTTTATTCTCTCGCCACCACTCCCCTTCGTCCTTCCTCCTCGTGCTCCCTATCATAATTAATGATAATTCGATTAGTCGAACAAGATTGGGTCTTGGTTAAGCATTTCGTGTCTTTTTACTCTTTGTTTTTTTAATCTATCCATACTTTTTTTTTTCACTTCGATTTCTTTCTATCCTCCGCGCCCTCTGTCTCTCTCGCGTTAGTTCCACTTTTTACCACGGCGCTCTCTGTCCGTTCAGAATTTTTGGACGCTAATGAGAGACGCGGACAATTAGAAGGCAATTACAGGGCGTCTTTTATAGTTACGATAATCTGTCAATACAAAACGATCTGTCAAGGATTAACGAGAGTTTGGACAATGGGAAGCCGTAGCTATGTGAGTTGGTCTGTTCTTGTTTTTTTTGTTTTTTTTTCGTTCACCGTTAATTTTAAATTGTCTTTATTCTCTTGTTTGTCATTAATTACTATGGTCTAGTTCGTGCTCGAGAAAAGTTTATTACACGCGCCCTAACGGCCTGCGGTATTTTCAATCTCGTGCTGAACCACCGAGTCTCCAACTGGAATTACAATGGGGGTTATGTCGCTGGTACGAGCAACCAAAGTGTACGTCAGGGTGAAACAGACTGTGTTCTCCAGGGTGGGTGGAAATATACAGTGTAGTTAGAGGATCTAATGCGCTCGATAATGCCATTGGACAAAGTTGCCAATTACCAGCGTTCAAGGGAAGACGCGCTTAATAAATTGAAAAGCATCGTCGTTCCGTCGGATCTGCAGAACGAGACTCGACATTTTATTGTGCTCTGCCGATTAAGTGAATTTAACCAATAGATCGTTTGCGGTTAGCCAACAAATTTTTTTAATAATTATTAAGGGTTTATGTATATACTGGATTTAATTATATTAATTTTTATCGTCATTGTTATTATTTTATTAATCGACTTCGAACCGTAAAAATGTTATTTTTATTTAATTCATCCTAAGCAGCTAATTCGTTCTTCGTATATACGTTCACTGGTGTCGTGTACGGAATTGTTTTCTGCAGTGTCGTAGACGCGATTACCACAGTGTCCGGCGCACGGCCGTTTTTCAGTTCCGACGACAAATTAGCGACGCTAACACGGTATACCGAGCTTGGAGATCCTGGCGATAATAACGATTTTCCAATTACACGGAAACCGTGCACGGTTAGTGTGCCCTGGTAGAGTATAGCTATAGTTAAAGATATAGGGTATACGGTAACAACGGAGAAATACTCAATTTTCGAGCATTACCTTGTGATCTAATTATGCGTGAAATTTTTTTTTTATAAAATCGTAAAAAAAAATCTCACCGACCAATATGATTTTTATAATTATTTATGAAACGATTTCACCTTTTTAAATAATTATTATTATTTTTTAATTGTATCTTTGGAACTAGCATCGATTCCCATGTACGATTATTGTTACTCGTCAATCCGATCAGTCAATCTCGTTGGGCTAACAAGACGCAAGGGTGACTTAAGCCCTTTTGGGATTTAGGGAATGACTGTATATACACAGTATGTAGTAAATATATCAGAGGCCGAGTAGAACGACGCGTGCCGGGATTTTCACATACTCACATACGTGTCCCGTCCGTCGGCTGACGTGTTGGACGTACTTAAAAAATTTGTGTATTTTATGTAATTTTGGTGTATATAGCTTTTATTGATATTTATAATTTTATTGGACAGCAGTCTGTTCCACGAATAACGTTGTTACTTTCAATCGATTATGTTTAATTATGTAACCCGTTATATATTATCTCTCCGCGATAAGGTTATACCTTCAGAATTACTAGTACGTTTCACGTGTTGTGTCGATACGTTACTTTGGTATCTCGTGCGAGTTTTTATAAATTTATTTTTACTATCTTCGTACCCGTTTGCTTCATACGGGATATACTGCTCCACTCCGCGGGCCACATATGAGATCAGGCTAGCGATTCCTACGCTGGACACGTTAGCCTTTATCGAGGTATCGCGATGATATCATTAGATACGTATTACGGTGGATTGTGAATATTGTATAAGAGCGTTAAATAATATGGATATGACTGGTAAATCTGTTAAAAAATTTAATTAATCGATTGCTATCGGTACCCGATATATGCTAATGCGTATCATTAATTAGTTCAATGATAAGGGGAACGACACAGGTTGGCTATTGATTTTAATTGGATTTTTGTAATGTAATTATCGCAGCTTGGGTTTCGTGTAACCTTGATTGGATGCTATTTTTTAAAATTATGGAAAATTAATAATTTACTATATCAATGTACCAGTATTCTCTTGAACGTCTCGTGCAACGTCTTCCATTTCTTGATGATTTCTTTTATGACTCGGAAGACCAAGAATGGCGTCTATGCTGTGTCTGGGTGTGCTGCTCGCTGGTTTTGGTAGGATGATATCCTGACTGTTTTGCGATGCAGATTCTACGAGCTGCTGCGAATCCATTGCTGTTGGGAAGCCAGTCTCCTCGCAGACGTGATATCGTCAATTAATCATTAATCACAGAATTGATTACGGGCGATTAAACGCGGCCACCGCTTTTACGTATATCCGTTTTATTTATCTGGAGTAGGTGCGACGAGGAAAAAAGGTGTAACGAAAGACTAAAGTGGGCGGCGTATGATTTGATGTAAAAAAAAAATTGTATCCTTTTTGATAAAAATTATGAAAAATTTTGAGCTACCGGAAATATCGAACTCAAGGTATCATTTTGAAATCGACGTATCGAGTACTCATTTAATTGCATTACTCCAAGCGGATAGTTATTCTTTACGTCTTGTGTACCGGGTAATGCAAAATTGTAAATTCAAACGAATGATTAACACCTTTCACCTCGTTAGCTATTTTGGCTGATCACAGTGACGATAGTTTGATTTAAAACACACAGAGTTGAAATTGTGAGAAAAACTTGTGAAACATTTTTTGTCAATGATTTTCTCTTCTTCCGGCGGGAATTTTTGATCTGGCGGTATGTATCAGAATTTCTGTTAACGTGATTAATGCACAGAGATATTGTCAGCACTGTTCCATCGATAATGTACTTCCGGCTTTTGATAATGCCAGTTGTCAGGTTCGCTCACTAATAAGTTAATTCAATGTTCACAGGTGATAACGATGCCGGATCTTCTTCCACGAGGTGTCACAAGTGTCTCTCGAAGAGGATTTTATATGGCGAAAATAGTTTACTGCGAATATTTATATATGCCTTTGTTAGTCGGTTACGTGATCGCAGGCTGCGTGGTTGCGTCTTCGCCTTCAGCGTGCGTCGTGCCAGCAAACACTAGCCGGTAGAAACGGTAGCTTTGGCTTTCGGAGCAGAACCAGCCGGTACTCCGTAGTGACGTGGTGAGTAGGTTGTGCCGTAGTGGTGGAGGCGGAGCTGCCGTTTAGCCAATAGGAAATTATCCTGGTAAAACGGGGACCAACGACCGTTCGAGTTGGCGAACATGGCGAGTCAGGGGTGCTCAGTCAGCTGGTTACAGACCAGTTGAGGCCGTACGATTTTATCTGTGGAGAAACTTGGCTCCTGCTGGAGGGGTGGGGTTAATTCGAGGTCTCAAGGGTGGTCGAAGCCAAGTTTGCTGGGCGTTTAGGCTTTTGTGATAGAGCACGTTGGGGTGAGATCATCATGCCACATTGCCATCGGGTACCGCTTGATTCTTGCGGCGGATTCTGGCATCCCTTATAATTGACAGACAGTTTCTTGACGTTCCGGGAACTTTGTCTTTGATTTACCTGTAAAGCAAGGTTTTTATGTTTTATACACTGAGGTCTGTTTAAATTGATATTCTTAGTGTCCGTACGTACGCTTGGAAGTTAAAGAATTTTTGGGTACTTTGTGGTTTAGAATTTTTTTTTTTTCATTCCATATCTATGGATGGGCATTTCGATTGGTTCTTTTGTTACTAATTTTACGTTTGATCTTGATAATCGAATAACAATTAACGATCAATTTCTGTGTGGTTTTAGTAAGATTGATTGTTGAGCATTATTAGACATTTTTATTTTGCAAGGAAATACGCTCCTGCTTTCTATCAATGCCCTCTAGTTCCATTTCTTCTTTCGTTTCGATTCTCCATTTCAAAAGAGAACGCTCTGTGACAAAAAGCCCTATTTTCTCTGGATGTATCGTCGTAACCATTTGGCATTTTAGCCCAGGGGGAAGTGCACGCCCATAAACCTTAACCACAAAAGATATCCGCCGGTAACGACACAGTAGCCAGTCAAAATCGATCCCAGCTAACGAGGCAAATTATACGTTTTGAATTTTATGGATGAATTTTTATCCGCTGCGCGCAGTCTTCGTTTATTGTTAGCCGCAACAATTGCACCTGGAAACGTTATACCAAGTATTAAGTAAAGAACAAAAATGTAAAAACATTGAAGTAACATACGAGAGCTTCGTATCGTAAAATAAAATCTCATCCCGATCGGGCTTACCTGATGCTCCATTTTCTCGAAACCAAAGACTTAATTTATGCGACGGTCCGATTCACGATGGAAAATTATCCTAAAAATGAAAAAGGAAAAGGATCAGAGTAGAAATGAGACTGCGAAAAACTAATGCTAACCAAGAAGCTACTTAAGCGCAGGTACGAAATAATACGCTAATCTAACCGGGACACGCCTAGGTAGATTTTTATCTCAGCTAAATGGGATCCGGTTAAATGCAACTCGTGATCTGATTTGACGAAAACTTAAAAGCTTTTTTTTCGGCGGGACACGAGCCAGATTCGATGCTGAGATTTGATGGAGAAAAAGGCCGTAACCAATTTCGTCGAATAAGCTACCTTATAAATAAGTATACTTTTTTTTTTGGCCGATTTCCATACCTACGAAGAATTTTAAAATAATTTCTTTTACCTTCCTATCCTTGTCTGACCGATGACTATAAATTTTTTTTTAAGCACTCAGATGCACCATTGCCCGGTCCATTCATTCAGGATGACCCATCGAATTACAGGAGACCATAGTCATTCACTGTGGATGCTGCGCTGATGTAACACAGTAGCCAGTGGCTCCTTGACAATGGAATAACGTCCGTCCAGGGTCAACGTGGAAAAGAGCAGCACGCTCGAAATTCAAAACTGTTTGCAAATCTGACAAGAGTACAAAAAAGCCATTCAGCGAACGATCCAGCGAACAAGATGGTCGTGCCTTATTTTCCGGCAGCTGGGAGCACCTCTTCTATTTGAATGATCTCGGTAGATAAGTCTAATTTCTGTGGTTCGTCGGCATTCACTGAATGAAAATCCGGCCCAATTTTTTTTTCTTGGCTCCCTGCGGGAATAACATAGCTGTAGGTGCGAATGGTGAAACTACAGAAGAAGAATATAAGATTTTCAAGTATCCGTCATAGCGAACGTATATCTATAGGATATTTCTAGAAAGAGACGTAGGTACAAACGGTTTAATCCTTGTTTACGGTGTCCCATGATCTTTGGTGTATAGAGAGAGAGCAGCCACGGGTGGTGATTCGACATTGTTACCCCCATTGAAATCTCAGGTAATTCTTGACAAGTTTGGGGAAAACTCACAGCGTGTGGTCCCGCGTAGATTCGAGAGGACGCAGCGAGATTTCCGTCGCCTAATCCATTTGTTTCGTACAAGCCTAACCTGTCGCTTTCACGAAGAGGTTCATACTCCGGTAGACCCGTGCCAATCGAAGAGAAGTATTTAAGTCCGATTTTGAATCCTCAGTGAATCCCATTGGTCGCGCCATACGTAGGTACACTCCGGCTGAAGAATCTCTCCGACATCCGAGCATCCAGTTTACTTTGTGAGAAAAGAAAAAGAGAATAAAAATCTATTGATAATACCGGCAGCACCACGGTTAGATAGCGTGTAAAGAAAATTCTTTTATGTATCATCACTCGGGTAGCATCCGCAATGTGAGCATTTGCCAGAGAACCACTGAGTCTGCACCTCTATAGAGCAAATTACCTTTGCAGCCGACAGCAGAGAATCGCTCATCCCTATCGCACTCGTTGCACCAGATGCACTGTAGGTTATTCCTCTTTCACAACCTCACTTTCTCCTATCTCTCTCTTTCTCTCTCAATTCCTTACTAGATTCCCGTTCCACTACTCTTCGTCTCTCTTGCACTAGCGTAATCGTTCGCTTCAGCCTCTCTCTCTCGCTCTCCTCGTATCACCATCTTCCTCTCATCCAGCGATCCTCCTTCTCGCACCTCTGGCATGGTACTCCAGCTTAATTAACTGTGTATACACTGCAGCCAACTCCTACCGTTGTCTTGCTCCTGCCAATTGGAACCTCAGCGCCGTCTCCTGTCCCTCCCGACACACACCCAGGGTATCCCCGTTTAATTCTCGCGGCATGATTTCATCAAGTCAACCATCGTAGTTGTACCGAGGCGCAGGAATGAACGGCAACTCGTCAATTTAGTATGGCTCCTGCTCTTGCACAAGCTCAAAGCTACACGTATTAACGCCACCACGTGAGCCAACACGCCGGCAGGCAGGACGGAGTTCACAAATCGCACGTTCCTTCGTTCTGATCGCAATTGACTTGTGTTTCGAGGATCTGCCGCTAGATCGCGCGGCATGACAGTTTCTTACGAACGTATCTTACAATTAGAACGTAACTCTGTGTTTCTTGTAAAAGGTAAGAGAATTTACTTAACCATACTTTATACCGGGTCGAATGCCATTGTTTATCTTGTCAAGGAGTATCAGGGGCCTCTCGTGGAAGATGGAATTTTATTGTAGATCAATTTTTTGCTTGATTTCAAGTTATGGGTTATGGTACACGGAACGTTTCTTGTGACGATGTATCAACCTTATACGCTATGGCTGGTTGTTACATGGAACGTATAACCGGCGTCAACCCCTGTTTGGTCGTGGAACGATTTGGCACAGGACAAAAAGCACAAAATTAAATTTCAGCCCCTCGTGCTCGCAATATACGAGAAAACGGGACCCGGGGTGCGCGTCCTCCAATGGCGTTTAGCGGTACGTTAACTATCATTTGGTTTCGCCTTGGGGCCAATTCGCTAACCCGTGTTTACCGATGCCCAGGGCGCCGTTAAATAAACTACGGGACGAGTCCAGCCGATGGGATTCGGTTGCGATTAAAAGCGTAACGAAAAAATCATTGCTCTCGAGAGGAGGGATCTTGTTATGGTACTTTTATTATATTTCACTGTATACGTGTGCTCCGTGTACAATGCGGAGGCTCCTGCCTCCTTATAACTCTACCACTCTTCCAACGTTATCACATTTGAAATCGATTACAGAAAACCCTTTATCGTCAATCGGATCGTTGCAGATGGACCGTTTGCTTCCTGCTGAGTGCATATGCTGACCTGAGCAGAGTTCAAAATCTGTCCTACAAGTTACCAAGTACTTATCTCCCTTGGATACCTTTGTAACCTCACCGAGTACCCTTTTCGAACCATGTGTCCATTCCGCTTTCATTTTAATTCAGTTCAAGGATGAGACAATGAAATATTTTTTATCACGTGACGTATCAACAAAAATTATCAGCGCTTATCATCCGGTACTTACAATATCCATACAATTTTTAATGCAAGACCGATAATGAAACTTTATTATATTTTTTCTCTGTAAAACAAATTTTCATAGGTGCGCAATCGTCTCGCTGATTCGTGTTTGGCTTCCATCTAACAAAGATAAATGTTGTTGGAACAACGTAAGCGCCTCTCGAGCTAAGAATACAGTTTTTCACGTCGAGTGGTTGGTACGAGCCGACGCGTTCGAAGAAACGTCGTAAAATCGCGAGTCCTATAGCGACGTTTTATAAATTCGATGTTGGCTGTTGTGCAGGGATTCAGGTTGGCGGGTCGGCGGGAGTGCGCGAGCGCGCGCGCCAGCCATGTTTGCGGGTTTATAAATTGGGTTCGGCGCTGGGGATTTTTCTATTAGGGCAAAATTGGTTCTTTCAACCGCCACCAGAGCGGTGCGTCCTCGTCCGCTTGCCTACCCTGGGGCTCGACATCGGTGGGGATGGAATGGGAAAAGAGAGAACGATGCTTGGGGTGATGGGTGGGAAGGGGGAGGAGGGGGGGCAGCATTGGGGGCGATTGGCAACACTGGGAGAGAGTCAGGGGTTGCGGCTGCCAGCTCAAAAGTCGATATTTCCGTCACCGGTGTTATCGGTGTTTCCTACATTCTGTCCAGCGTCGCCATAAACGAAGTTACCGATCAAAGTGTCGGCTAAGGCTTTCTAATTTATCCTACTGCTATCAGCTTCCGGCGATAGATTTTTTCGAAGATTGCGAAACGAAGACGTTAATTTATATGTCGATTGAATATTCGACACTTAATAGCCAATGCTCTCGGAATTTTTTTTTTTTTTCGTCTCTTTCTTATCCCAACATCGAAACGTTCTCGCGCGCATTGTCGATTTTAAATATTTGTAATTCCCGCCCTTTTTTTTTTCAAACGCTCGTAAGGTCTGGACTGTCCATTAAATTCTGTTAAACAAACGATCGCTAAATGCAACTTTTTAAACAGTGTCTATCGTTTTTTCCATTATTCTGAAAATAATTAGTTTTCACCATTTTTCCATCGGGCACATCGATTATTGGCCAATGACGCAAAGGGCGAACAAACTGTAATAGAGGTTTTCATTGAAGTTGACTGTGTCGCGTTGAAAATAAACTATTCTCTATGCAAATATCCAATCTTGAATATCGTCGACCAACCATTTCGTACCGAATCAAATAATATTGTTGCAGATCGAAAGTGAGTGAAAACAAAAAAAAGTTATCAATAAAATTTCGTTACACCAATCTTTGGTAAGAAAGAAAAACGCGAGTACGCGTACGCATGCCAAGTATATAGCAAAAAAATGCACCCTTAAAAAAAGAAATAAATGTACAATCAACGCGATCAAATTAACCAGAATAAAATTACGCGCAACGCGAGATTCATTCTCGTCGTCGAAAATCCCGAGTCTCTCCTTCTATACACCTTAGGGGTAGTTTACTAATAGATCCGTGATTGTCTCGAGGGTTCGACTATTAGATTTTCCAAGTAACTCATAGAGGGCTGCTCGTGGGACTTTGGTCATTTGGCTTGACTTCATAAGTCATTAGAATCAACCTAGGCCAGATTCGTTTGTTACGAGACACCCGTTACACAGCCGGTATAAACGGTGCATTTAGGGGTGCCTAACTAAATCACATCAATCCCATTTCACATCGTTTTGACATGGCAATCGAGTTGAGTTTTGCGCAACTGTTGTATTTTGGGGCCAGGCTTAGAATCTCCGCCCTTCGCGACGACAGTCGAAGAGAATATTTCAACCCTCCGTTACGTCTTGAAAGAGGAAAAAGGAGCGGGAGGGGAGGATTGACGTAGTGAGAAAGAGAGATGAATATATATACATATATATATATATATATATATATATATGTATAAGGAAAATGGCGAAGGAAGGGAACGTGCGCGCGAGTACTTTAACTTTTTCCTTATCGAAAATAAGTCGTTAGCCGTCCTTTCATCTTTAAACGAGTTTTCGCGGCGTTACGAGCTTTTTTTACTACCCGTCGCCCCCCCGCCGCCCCCCCGCCGCCCCTCCTACCCCCCTCCTTGCCACTCCTTCCGCCCCTGACCCGTTCCTCGGTTTAAGAGATTTTTCAATTTCACTGCGGCAAGCTAATTTAATTTTTAGTCACGGGCATTTAGAGAAAGCTGCTTACCGTGACACTTGGTAACTCTGCTAATTTTTAATTTGCTTAATTCTTGCGCTGATTGAGACGTTTTCCTTGGGTGGGGGGTAAGGAGGGGGAATACAGAATTACCCCATTAAATCGTTTTAAAAAAGGGGACGTATAAGGAAAGGAGGTAATAATAAATTGTAACTGTAAAACGTATTGAGACTGAAAACGGCGGGAATTTTGAATGACAATGAGAACAATGATAAATTGTGAAATAGAATTTTTTTTTCAGTTGGTTTCTGTAATTTTTTTTTCTTCTTTTTTTTTTTTAAAGAAGTACTTACTATTACTTAAACTGTCTATTCTTGTTTTGCCCAATAGGCAATGGCGAGGGATGCATTTTAATGCGGAGCTACGGCGACCCTCGAACACTCGTGACGGAGCTTAAGGGGACACAATGCTGTGAAACCGCTAGAAATCCGCTTACGGAGTGACATCTTTACGCAATTAACGATAATTGGGCCTCGTGACGTAAGCTCCTGGAACCTAATTAAGCTGGCCGGTGAACGAATGCAATACGAAACCGGACTGGGCCAACAGGATACTGGTAACTCAATATATATATATATGGATATATATGGATGTGTATTAATATACTATAGATTCGATCTTGGAAGATTATCATTTAACACCTGAAAACGTTAATTGTTATCGGTATAAAAAATTCGTGTAAAATTTATGTAAATCTTTTTCGTAGCTAACAGACTCCACTTTCATTTACAGATAACAGATATTTTTGTGATATAACTTATGGAATAAAAAAAAATTCTTTTAGGTTGCAGTATTGACTTATCTGATATCAGTGGAGCTAGGGACGTGTGGTGTGTCATAGGTGGGTATTGATGATTTTCAATTTGACCAGTACCTTATATTTCTGTATGAAATTAAGATACGGTAGGTTATCGTTCTAGATACGTGATAACAAAGTTATCGAAATCGAGTAATAATCAAATGAAAGCATTTCGTCCCTCCAACCCTGATGAACGTCTTAATGAAGTTCCCGTGAATTATCAGCAATTATCGTGCCTTCGGGCGCAATTTCGTTATCTGTTACGAAACTGTGAAAGGCGTTGATAAATGTATTTTGTTTAAAGGTCACGTCCATTATCAAATCTCTCGAGCTGAGTTGAAGCACACATCACCCTTCGTTGACGTGTGCCAGTGAATGTCTGAAAAAGCAAACAAGTCAAGAGACCATACGAAAAATAATATCGGTTGGACAAGAATAAATGAGGCAAATAAAATTACACAAGGTATCTTGAGATTATTTCTTTTCTTTTTTTTAATTTTATTTTTCTTTCAATTCGAATTACGCTTGTCTTAAAAAACTGTGCATAACGTGACCTCAATTTTAATTAGATATGACGTATCGGTCTTCGAGAGCTGCGATACGAACAAAATCATCCGTGGAACGTGGAACTATGAGGAACAAGATGGCGAACGCTCTAATTTGGACATCTTATAATTTTTTTCAAATTTTCTCAACAATGACAACTGACCTGTCAATATTCCATTGTCAAGTTCCTGTTGGTCGGCTGCTTTGAGATACAAGTATCTTTGTGCGTGAAATACTTGAGGATGAAAGAGAAATAAAAAAGAGAGGCAGTCAGTCAGACAAATAGCAACGGTAGGATTATGGTGCCTGTATACAGTGGTGGCAATGGGTGTAAAAGTATTTTGACACCTAGTATAATGGGACAACATGGGGTGGGTCCAATTAGGTATCCTTAGACCGTGAACTGTACTCTTGTTAAAGATGGAAAATTCTTTTTCCAATTTTAGGCCATGTCTTTTGTCTCATTTCTTAAAACTCCACTGTGTTCGGTGCACGACTGTTGATAAGATAGAAAATTACTAAAAATAATTGTAAATACACATTTATCTATCATTTTACATTTTACAGATTATCCCAGATGACTTCCGATTGCTGCAAAGATTTATCATCTTCATACACACGCACGCACGCGCACACACACACACACAGATACAGCATAATAGATATAAGGTACCTCAGAATTCTGCCGTCAATGAAAATAATGAAATTTCAGTATAATCCGTAGGCAATTCATAGTTCCTGAGTGGTTTCTATTAGCGTTAATGTTTGCGCCGAGAACAGAGGCAGAGAAATTCACGGGAAGACAATCTCCCGTGAGGAGATGGCCTGACAATTTTTCCAATTGCAAAGATCTATTTCCTATCGGGGAAAACTCTTCTTTTTTTTCTTTTTCTTTTTTTTTTTCTTTCTTTTCATCAGTCAAATTCTCAAGCGAGTATATATGTATACACGCTCAGTGAGTACACTCTCTCTCTTTCTCTCACTCTCTCCAGAGTAAATGGGAAGGATGAGAATGACGTTGGCGACGGTGGCGGCAGCGTCGGCGTCGTTCCCAGAGGTAGGCGTCGGGTACCGGCACTGCCGCTTGGAAAACGGGAGGGGTAATTTTAGGTTGGCTAATGTCGTTTCGCTTTTAATGAACTTCTCTGTTCGTTAGGTGCTACGTTTCTCCATCTCCGTCTCCGCATTGAGTTCACGCCCTTACAGTGCTGATGGTTATTATCTTCTATTTTTTAATCTTTCTTTTACTCTCTTTCTATTTCTTTTTTTAAGGACGTCCTACCCACTCTCACTCTAGTTCCTATGATGCCATTCGCCGGTTATTCTGATTGGATGATTCGACTGGAATGACACATGTGTGTATGTTATACATACATGTATATATCTTTTCTTGGATCTCAAATGGCTTTTTATCCTGAACGATTTTTTATTGAACTCATTACTACACATCCTATGCTTTAGTTTTATATAACTTGTCGATCACTTGTAATTGCGTAATGATCTTAGAAGTATTAATTAGAAATGCTTTGCTGTCATTAAAAATCATTACTCTGTGTGCGATAGTGATGTCGTTGTATTTTCAAAATAGGTAATTAGTCATTGATTATTATATATCGAATTTAGCGCTATTTATCGAGTATATTGTTTTTAGCACTTTTTCAAGTATGGTTCGATTTATTGGTTCATATGCCTGATTGGTATCGAATTTGTCAATTTTTTCGATATTTTATCTTACTTTTTTTTTTCATTTCAGATTGCAGGATCTATGGATAGATTAATAGTTTACTCGTTTGGCCAAGAGATGTCAGCACTGTGCTGCTTTTCACATGATTATTCCTTATATCGAATACACGTAAGTATGAATTACGCAAAGTGTAATTCTTGGCTGATGAAATGATTTTAATTACTTTCTCTAGATTAATCAGTCGACAACAATTTTTTGCCCGCTAATAAATCTTCTCTGATATTTCTTAAAAAGGTAGTCGTAAATAAATACGATGCTTAGAAATTATGGATATGTTTGCGTTGTATAATAAATCTCAAGAATTCAATATATCCGCAATAATTAATCGGTCCACAATTATCAGATTTATTCTCAAAGCTGCTTAATATGTCCCTTGCACAGATTTTTTAAAACCATTTTCAAATTCGTTGATCAGGGGTTCGAATCGATGTTAGATACTTCATAGAATTAATTATCGATACTACAAAATAAAATACATTGACATAAGTATTTATTACTGTCAGTTCTACCGGTATTACGTTATATTGTTTCAAATTCAAAATAATTTTTTTTTCATTTTTTAAGCGTCACGATTCACGAAACTATTATTATAAAATCATTGCAGTAATGGGAATTATTAAAAACTCATAGCATTATTCTCGCTCTACCCCATTCTACGTTAATAATTTGTATCTAATCAGAAAGAAAATTTACAATGTCAAGGGAAGTTCTGTAAAAACATTATGAAACAATATACTTGCTCAACCTTTGTTATTCGCTAGTATTGTTTTCCTGGGCGTTATCAAAAGAAAAAAAATAATAATAATAATAACGCGGGGCCACTCGGCCTGTGGAAGTGGCATAATATCACAAGCGTGTACAAAACAGACAAAGAAAAATATCTTTGACAAAACATCTGACTCGGGTCAATGAGTGAAATAATAAATCAGTCCATATTGAACGATGAACAACACATGGCAGGTCGCCATTTTCTTGATTCGATAACGTCTTGTCAAAAGTATCTATCAGTGACAGATATTACGCAAAATAAACTTTATGTTTTGATTCACGTTGTACATGAAGCCGTCGATAGACAAAAATGCAGAAGAAGTGAAGTCAGAGTTCTTAGACGCCTAACGTTTCCGTCGGTGCTGCCCTCTGACGGGTAAACTTTGAACTGCTCTCGCTTAAAAAGTACATACTTTTCTTTAGGTCAAAGTTTATTTTCATCATCCGATGGATCTCAAAATTACAGATATACCCGGGAGCTGCATTAATTTTGTGCCACCCTCTATTTGTATTACACGAATACAATTTTTTTTTGGCAATTTATAAGTAAAAATTCCATTCGATGCATTCCATTTCTGTCGTCGTGTTATCGACGAAAATAATAACAGTTTTTGTGAATAGAGAGAAACGATAACCCGCGCGCATCTACTGTTGTCAAGTTACAAGTGTACGTAGGATAACTTGCACGTTATCACTGACGTCATCCTGTAATTCGTGACAAAGAAGAAAAAACAATACGGGGTAACAAAATGATCGTGCACTATCATACGTTCCATTGTAAACATCGGATATTTTGTATGGTCGACGGTAATGCGATTTTAAAAAATATATTTAAAATTCTTGCAAAATCCGTAGCGCGTTTTTTTTTGGGGGCAAAATATATTTTTGGCTCCCCTCAACTCGACGTTCAAATATTCGCACGAAGAGTCACGCTCGCATTCAGGATGCAACGTTGAAGTTACGGAGAAAAAAATGTGGAGTTTTTGAAAATCCAAAAATTTTTCAAAATTTTTTTTATACCCTCTTATTCAAGGGACCTACTTGTACTTCGTTTGACGACGCGTACCTTCTTCTTCATGCGTCATGAACATTCGTAAATATTAATATTTGTATTATTCACTTTTAGCCGACACAATAACCGTACAAATCGCTCGGTTCTGTTGCATCAGTCTTGATTGTTAATGTTTGCAAATTTATCAGAGTCCGTCGTATTCTTAATCAGATACTTATAAACGATGGTCAAGAAATTTTTAGAATCAATGACTGTCATTCGTTTTTTTTTCATTTTTTAATATCTAATTAAATAATTGCATACTGCCGTATGATCTTATGCGTTATTAACCATTCGGAGTTTCACGGGTTCTGTTACACGTTTACAGTTACCCACCGCCCTCCCACTTCTTCATGGCGTATTATTCGCGATCGTAGACGTATTATTGGCCACTGAGATTTTCACGGTTCTATTATGCTTACAGTTACCTACTAAGCTCCCCACTTCTGCGGAAGACTTTGGTCGTTGCAATGGAATCTTTCGTCATTCATTCATCGGTACGAAATTTTCATTAAAATTTCATCATTTGCGATATACCGTTGGCCTGGATAATCAGCTGTCAAAGATTTTTGAACTCGTGGTCGCCTTTGTCAAAAATAAATAACAGTGTAACGTAGTGTAAGGATTCATTGTGATGATCATAGGAACGAAAAAAAAAAAAAAAAGTTGACTAATTCTTATCAATGGGTATCGGTTATCCTTGCTTAAGATGCAAAATATCATTCTTAGTATCTACAAATCATTTTTGACATTTATGAATGAGATTTGTATATTTTTTGGTATTTCTAGTATGGGTGGATTGAAAATTATTTTTTATTATGTCTATTATCAGTGTTTTCAAGCGGAAGTTATCGGTGCAACTTCATGCATTTTTAATTATTATTCAGAGAAGGAAATCGCGATGATTCCGTATTTTTCTTTTTTTAACGATTCTATGACGTGTGTGAGAAAATTTTTTTTTATTCTCAATGATTTTGAAAATTCAATGTATGTTTGGATTTGGTTTTATGTGAAGTACAGTGATTCGAGTAGCTGAGGATTTTACATGATTTAGAAAACAAATTTAATTATGATTTTCGTTATCATCTAACATACGAATGCATCCTCTTAGGCATTTACAAAGTTGATATATTTTGAAAGAAAAATACGGATTTCCTTGAAACGCTGATTATAAGAATTTTATAATTTCAATGATACGATGACGCAACGACGATATATGGTTTCTGGATAGAAGAAAGTTTTATGAATTTTATTATTATTATTTTCCAGTCATTTATCATTTTCAATTTTTACTTTTAATAAGGCTCCAATGAAATTTTGCAAATTTCATTTGATACACTTACCAACTCAATTGGCAAATTTTTATTAATTCGATTGGGAAGTACTTATTGGTTATTGGATTTTCCATTTGTTCTAGCAATCTTTATTATTTGTTACGTCAGATAACCTCAAAATGTCGTAAATGCTCTTATGGTGAAAGAATAATATTGATATACACGTCATTTTATTTTTTTCCTTCGTGATATACGCCGTTATGCAATTACAATTAATTTCTTTATGTCGATTTATTGACTTTTTATTGATTTTTAATTAACAGCTCTATTAGCGATGCAGAATGCTCGTCACGATCTTACCACGCGACTATTGTTTTCATTGAGTATGTAAATGTTGCCTGACGCAACTGTTTTCCTATCGCAAAATATAAAAGCCAGCAAATCCGGGAATCACGTCAGTGCTGACAGCTGTAACATAGCGATTGGTTACGAGACGTTCTTCCAAATAAGAAGGAATTTTCTCATGAAGCTCGTGTTAGTTTTATGAAGAATAAATCGAGCTGTCAAAAAAATTATACCTTGAAAAAAATTCATAATTGCCCCTAAAAAAGCTTAAATAATACACAGTGTAATTATTGAATATCAAAAAACCGTAACAAAGCATCGTAACCGTAACAGCATCGGTGGTCGCTCACTCGGTACAAGAATTCACTTATTCGAGTTCGATAAAAGTTTTTGAAATTTTGAAAAAGAAATGCATAAATACGTTGTCCAAACCAAAATGGATTATTCCCATTTTAAAACGGATGTTTCAAAAAGAAGGCGATCAGCCGCTACAAGAGAGCTGAGTAAGTAGAAAATTAGATTATTTTTCGAATTCGCTACACGAAGTGACCGATTCACGCATTTTGACGCACCCTGTGCGAAGTCGTTCATTTCGCGGACCGAGTGTACGAAAATTTTCTTTCTCTCGTCGCAGCTCAAAAAATCGCTATAAAATTTTATCATAGTATCATTTTTGATATTTTAGCCAAAATTGCATACGCTGCACCCCGTAGCGTTATCTCATTAGCGGAGGGGATGCCAAACGAGGAAACCTTCCCATTCGTCGAGATGAGAGTGAAGCTTAATGACGGATCATCGTTTGTCCTGGAGGGTGAAGAATTGGGCGCGGCGCTACAGTACATTCCCAGTCAAGGATATCCATTACTTTTACAGGTAAATAAAATCCGGAATTTATTCACTATAAATCATTGAAATTCAATTAGATGCAACAGTATCTGGATACAGTTCTCTACTATTAATTATCTGTTACACAGTGAGTACATACGGTACTGTGTACATATGGTATATGTATTATGTAAAGTTCCTTCGGAGAAACCACAGAAGATTGTAATCTATTATCCCGTTGTCGATACAAGCTTACGTAGGCCCAAAGTCTAATTAAAAATTACATCGATTTCAGGCAATGAGAGAATTTCAAAGAAAAGCTCATTCTCCGCCATTGTGGGAAAGTCGTGAAATCGTTGTTGTCTCCGGGGGACAAGATGGACTTAGCAAAGCTCTAGAGGCTATAATAGGACCTGGTGATCCTGTCCTGGTACAGGATCCCTTTTACCCTGGAGCTGGTGTCGTGGTCAGTATTATTTGACGTA
>JARQSV010000329.1:865312-875941 GCA_030142285.1 Calameuta idolon | reverse complement strand
CCCATTAATATCAAATCCTTATCGTACAGGGAGGACATTTATATAGGCTGAATTAATGATATAATTAGTCTCATGTAACAGCAAAATTTTCTTACGTAAAATCATCAGAAGTCATAATCGTTTTACTAATTAATTGAGATAAGGGAAACGTCTGTTTATGTCCCGAGTTAAGCGCGTGCTCTTGTATATTAATATATTTTTTAAATGAATATAGAACTTTTTATCTTAACTGTGCGATAAGATGGACTATTTTATGACGATTATCATAATTTACATTAAATTAATAACCTTTCTCTGATAAGTCGTATCATCTGTTTCACGGTATTAGCAGACGGCGCGGATCCGTCTTACGCATATTTATAAATTGGCTGTAAGATAATTTATATGAATAGCAAAATGTTAAAGTGTCTTGTTAATGAGAAAAATTCATTTCTAGATCGCCCCGCATCTGGTCGAACTGATACCAGTGGTCCAGGATGATTTTGGCATCGATCCCATAAGATTGCGTGAAACTTTGCGAAGTCGTAGATACTCTGGAAAGAAAATGCCAAAGATAATGTACATTAACGCAACGGGTGCAAATCCCACAGGAACTGTGCTCAGTTTGGAAAGGCGTAAGGAAATTTATAGAATCGCGTGCGAATATAATTTTCTGATACTGGACGACGATCCTTATCACTTCATGTACTTCACAGAGGTAAATTTGAATTGGCTGTATACGCTTGAAATCTTTTTTTGAAAAAAAAAAAGAATTTTCAAATAATATTTTCGTTCGATCCATACAGGAGGCACCAAAATCTTTCTTATCACTGGACACGGAAGGACGTGTCATCCGATTAGATTCCTTCTCGAAAGTCCTAAGCAGCGGACTTAGACTTGGCTTTATTACTGCAGCTGCACCTCTGGTAGCCAGCATAGAGCTGCACATGCAAAGCAGTCACTTGCACGCACCAACCTTGTCACAGGTTAGTGTCAAGGGTTGTTTCCCTCAGTCACGGAATATACCAAATGTGATTGGCACAGTAGCTGAATAATTGTAACAGTTGCTCTATTACATTTACTCCTTGAATTCTTGTGTTTGGGTAATAGGAAGGCTGGAAAAATGTTTGAAAATTCATGAATCTTGCTTTGGGAAAGATTAGAGAAAACAATTATAAACTCGGTTGATAAGACTGTTCGTGCCGTGACATGTGCCGTTGAATCGGTAACGACATACATAGAATGAACTTTGACCGCGGCGCGTGTCAAGAACTTATCTTATACGTAAACACGAAGCTATATTCACGCGATATTTATTGATAATTAAGAAAAAAATTGTATATTGGTATATTTTCATTTTTAGGTTATTGCCTACAAGCTCCTTAAGATTTGGGGGTACGAGAAGATGATGGAACATTTTCGTAGGATACGATTGTTCTATAAGCAGCGAAGGGACATGATAGCGATGTTGGCCAAAAAGCACTTGCACGGTAAGACTATAGGTTTTTAATTTTTGAACAAGTTTTTATGTAGTTTTGAGAATGGCTTATTTTATGGGGTTTTTATTTTTTTTTTTAATTTCATAGATTTGGCTGAATTCTCTTTGCCAAGCGCTGGATTCTTCCTGTGGATTAAGGTCTGGGGTATTAAGGATACTTGGAAGATGGTTATGCAGCGTGGTGTTACTCATGGTGTTCTTATGGCTCCTGGCGCTGCCTTTATGGCGGATCCGTCCCAGCCATGCAACGCCATCAGGGCGAGCTTCGCTAAAGCTTCTTACGAAGAAATGGATTTGGTGAGTTTCGTTTCTCTGGGTGTTGTACTGAATGCTGTTGACTGGGTTTTTATGGCGTTCATTTTGTAACTATGGGTTTGTTTGCTTCCTGTTTTTAGGCTTTAGAAAGGCTCGCGACACTTATCAGAGAGGAGCTTGCAGTTTGTAATTCAAGCGGTGATGGTGAGATATGATATACTGCTTATCTTCGGCGCTCATTGTTACGGATTTTATCCAGCATGAAATGTCGACTGTATAGTACAAATCGAATTCGTTCAGAGTTTCTCGAATGATAATTCGAAACCTCCTAAAGAGAGTCTTTACCGTTGTGGCGGAGCGGAGCAGAAAAAGCTGTAACGTTCTACGAAAGTCTTGGTCGGTATAGTGAAAAATGATCACACCAACCGCTGGTAAAGAAATTTGTTTTATTACCGTCGAGCGTTTTATCGACGGAGTACAAAATATCAGCACTGGATAGTCCGTATCTCGTAAGGAAACTTACTCATTAACATTTCATGATTTTATTGAAATTGATCCTTCTTTAATGTTTGATCCGTACTTCAATCTCACTATTATTATATAAATTTTAATTAAAATTTTGTATTCGCCTCACTCGAGCCAGATGAAAGTTCCTTCTGTTAAACGCGTCTCTGATTTACACTTAAAATTAATTCGCAATGATATAATCGACGTGTTAGTATTATCACAAGGTCTCACGTTAATTTTACTTAGCATTAATGCGCCTGTACGCAAAAGCGCATTGATGTTACCGTGCACTGATAATAAGCTCCTTACGAGTCGGTATAGGTAATGAGCAAATGTAGATGGCAGTACAACTTAGCAATAGTATGCATTAACACTGGTGCAACTTGATTGCCGATAATGGTAACAGTAGAAAAACGTTATTACAGTGTCCTAAAAAATTCCACTATTCTTAATAGTGGAACAGTGTACAAGGAATCCTACGTACATCAGATCGTTAGATTTGTGTACTATTTTTATTTATTTTTAGAAAGTAATATTTAATGTACAAATACGTGCACGAGACGAATGTCAAAAATGAACTTTTTTTAAAAATATTTTTCTAACTTTACTGTTACTATTTTTCTAAGTTTATTTTTTTCTAACTTTCTTTCTATTTTTTCTATGACGTCTCGTAATGCGTAACGAGAGATGTAAGAGAATAAACTTTGCACCTAGTAAATGGACTGTATATAGTTTTTAGTAAAGATTTGTTAAAGTAACAGCTTGAGCATAATTTTAAGCTGATGCTCTAAATCTTTTTTTTTTTTTTTGTAAACCAAATTGCGCCAAAAATATTGCAACTATATTCGTATCTTTACTTAGGCTTTACGGTACTTAATAATTTAACAATTTCTATACCATTATCTTATTTATATTTGTGGCATGTGTTTATTGACGATCAATAAACTGTTTTTAAACATAACATCCCGTGAACAAAAATTCACAAAATTATTACTCAAAAATAAAAAAATGACCTCGACAATTTAAAATTCCCATATACACGAGAGCACGTGCTTTGTCGAATTTACCACAATATTTTGAGAGCCACCGGCGTAATATCTCAACACACAAATGGCGAGCACGTTACAAATGGTTCACTAAATGCATGACAGCATCGCGCTCCGTATGATCGTAAATTCGATTTTCCCTGAAATACACATTTTTACGGTAAAATTTTTTTTAACTACAAAAATTCCCAAAAGAATCGAAATCAAAGTTGCTTCTACAAATATCATCCATTACATCGTGTCCAAGGACAGAGGAGTAATTAAAAAAAAATATTTTTCAAATTAAAAAAAAATCGTAATACCATCGTAATGAAATTTTTTTTCAAAATATATACAACACACGAGTCTATTCCTTTGAGAACACCGTATTCTATGAAATAGTTTAGAAATTCTCAAGAACCTAGGAAAGCCGACAGTATAGGATACTAATTGCGACGCTACCTGATAAGGTACATTCATAGCCAAACTTTCGCCAGGTGTTGGCTCCGCGATAAATACAAGGCAAGATGAAGTACAGCGATAAGAACGCGAAAATCAAGACTGTACAGACGCGAAGTCGGCAAGTAAATGAAGAAAGTGGATGAAGAGGAAGCAGAATCAGCTAAAAGAAGTACAGGTACGTGTGATACGGTAGAGCAGGGACGACTTTATATCAGGACAGTGGTTGAGGGTGACGAGAGAGAGGGAGAGGGAGCGAGAGAACGAGTCTTTCTCACTTAGCGCTAAACATCTTAACTACCAATTAATTTGCCCGAATTAATTTAATCTGCAACAATATAAGCAAACAAGATCCGTCCCACAGTCGACACGCATCTTCATTTCTGCGTTTAGGTATTTTTGCAAAATATCATGGTAGACCGTATAAAAAAAATTGTTGAAATGCACAAATTTAAATGATAATTTTTTAAATCAATTATTAACGCAGCATCAAGTCGATCAAGCGCGATAAACTCAAAAATTGACAATCAGACAAATAACACGGTGGCTGTACCAATGTCCATCTTATGTCTTGCGGAAGACGTGATAGATTCAAAGATTGTTACTTTCAGTAGGGTAACAGAGAGAACCGCCAGCTCTCACCGAAGATATAGTGTATATTAAAAGACGTTTCCAGGGGGATTATTATATGTATATGTATATATATGTGGGGTGAACGGTGGATAGCCGATCATACGAATGGCCGCATTTTCTCCGGTAGGATTTGGGAAACAACCAGTCCACTTTCCTTCCCAAGCATAAGGTACAGTTGTTAAGCCGCATTTATACGACAAGATACCGCAGCGAATATCGGCCTACAAGAAGAAAAAAAAAAAGATTTTAGACTTATTCTAATCGTACGACGGTCCCCTGCGTATACGTTTTATATCCTTTGAAATTCGTACCGATACCCAGAATGCAATGCGTAGAAAATTTGAAAAAAAAATTACAACCCCTTTTTATTTCCTCCCTTATCTCTTACTTTTTACCCCTAGAAAACGATCCTCCAATCACTCCTTGAGGATGACTTAGGGATATATCGAAGCATCGATCGCGTCGTCATTGACGGGATAGAAAAAACGGGTCGTTCCTAAACGCACCCTTAGACAGATAGAGAAACTTTCGTAGGTGTGTAGCTGCGGCTCTATACAGCATTCTAAGGAGGGTGACGGAGGGGGGTCGGCGATTCCCCGGGGGTAGGCGAGATCGGGAGATGCTACAGCGGCGCGTCGGGATGCTCGCAGGGGTGCTGGGGGACGTCGAGGGATGTTGTACGGCGTCGGAGGACGGTGGAGGGGTGCGGTGGGAGGGTTGGCAAGGGGACGAGGGGTAGTGCAGTTTCGTGTTGGCATTACTCTTGATTTCCGTGGTGACGTCGCTACCTCGCTACCTCTGGATACCTCCGAGCATCCCTTATCTTGTTTTGCCGTTTCTGCGCGCGTGTGCGCAACCCCCTACTTTACGTCTCGTCTACTTTCCACCCCTATCCTCTTCCTTTTCCAAGCCCAATACACGTTCAGCAGCCCTCACGGCTATCCAAGAGATAGATCCTTCTGCTACCTTTTGCCCGCTCCTACCCCCGTGGACGAGCGGCCAGGGTCGGCTACGGGTTGGAAAGGGGTGGCTGCGGCCATTATATCAGACTCCCGTAAAAATTCTCTGCCTACTCACTGCAAAGGGATAACCCACCCTTGCCGGCAGTCGGAGGAAAAGGGTACACAGGGTGCACTATTGCCAGGGATGATTTTTATTGCCACCCTTTGTAGTCTATATATGGCTGATATCTTATCGATGACGTGTATACATCTCTTGGTAAGGGCTGTGCGATTTTTAATTTTTAAGAAAATCCTTCCTCTTTTTCTCTTACTGATGATCTATCTCGTGGGGGATGATGAGGGCTAATGGGCTGAAACAGATCGAAAGGTCAAATGCGAGACAGTGCCGGCAATATGGCTGCGATTGCCCAGTAAATATCGGAGCCAGGTTATAGCCAGCTCTGCAGCCCGTAAACCAAGACATTAAATTTTATAATATTGCGCTCCGTCCTGCTTCACGCGCCCCTATAACCCCTCGCGAGCCCCACGAGCTTTTATTGGCTATTTACAGAGGAAATGGTCTCTAAATTAACTGCAGACTGCCGGACCACTACCTACGTTCAATGCGCGGACGGTAACGGCTTGTGTTTTTCTGCTAAAATCGACGTATGACAAAACTGACAGATTTTACATTTTTACATTAATCCCTCGAGACGTTACCTTGTACCTTACTTAATGCGCACCTGACTATTCATATTGGACTTTGTATACAGGACCGTAGGGGTTGCGTATGTCGCTTATAAATTTTCAAATTTCAAATGCTCACGGGAGAAATATCGGTACTGACAACTTGACGCCAAATAAATTTCACGTTTCAATTAGTTTTTAGGCACGTGCCGCCACGTGGCCCTTCCTTTCTGCCCCCTCTTGATGGTAGCCTAATACACGGGCAAATATATATCAAGTCTTGTCCATAACACGACTTTCTACGGTGCCGCATCATTTTATTTAAACGCATGATAAACATCCCTCTCCTATACTGAATTTCAACTTTGACATGATACAGAGAGACAGGTAAGATAGATAAGGGATGAATAGACTTTCATCATAGACAGGACAGTGCAATGATTATTTAAAAATATTAATAATTTTTGGAAAGCTACCCAATTACTTTCACAATTTAATTAATCTTATAGATAAGAGTACTATTTAATTTGTTGGTCAACAAACTCACCACTAAGCACCCCTCAATGTATATTGGCATACGATTACTGTGACATATGTTTCAGCGTAGCAGTAATATATACATAGTTTCTTCGCAGTATCACCATATAACATATTAACAGCTTAGCCAGTAAGCCCTTTATATTACATTTTTCCCTCTATGGGGTCTCCTAATCCAATGGGGTAGTCCAACCTCCAATAATACAAAGGGGCAAAGGAAACAGAGTCTAGTCGATGCCCAACACCATAGGGTTTTCTGTTTGAAGAGGAGAATTTCCAAAAATGTCTCACTGGATCGTCTCCTAAAAACACATAAGGTGAATTAACCATAAGCAAACAATCATTGGGACACTATTTTTGTATGATGCTTGATATAATAACAAATATAATTTTTTGTATTTCTACCAGTATAAGATGGTCTCTACTGACAGTATCAGAAATAGCTGTCAGTGAATCGCGTTCCTGGCAGGAACTAGCTTTTGACTGTTAAACTTTTCACACCAGAAACTCCCAATTAACTAGAATGACCTGAGTAACCGGTAACCTCAAATATATTGGCACGCACTTGTATATAAACACATATTATTGATCAGGACATAACTTTAACCCTAGGGGATGTTTGCGGGGTGCGCCCGAGCTGGGGTTGGCCTATTGTTTGCTTGCTAGTACACGCAACATAGAATCATCCTTTAACGTGTGACTTAGATGCCTTGAAAGTTAAATATTGAGGTTAGATAAAAGAGCAATGGCGCCAAGCAGAGACGTAATTTGAGTCACGAAAGATTTTTCAACTTATTCAACGATAATACGATCAAACGATTCTCTAAAGTATCTAGAATAATTCTAAAAAGGAAAATCTAATACATTCCGAACACAGAATACCTTAAACTAACGGCTTGTACTAAACAGAAACGCATAAACTCCGTGATAAAGGTTACATAAAAATGCAGAGTATTCCCTCATGCCGACAGAAGCGCATAGTCGCAGCTTTGTCGAATCGCAGCAGCGATAAATCTCGCGTTCGGACTTAAGTTTTCGCGTAAATCTCGCCACGTTTTAGCCGTAAGTCCTGAGCTCATCCAGCAAGGATCAGGAAAAGGGACTTGCGAATACAGCGTACATCTACTTAGGTTATCTGCAGTAGTGGCCAAGAGAGAAAGTCGCTCAAATCCACTTGAAGTTTGGTTTTAAAACCGACTCAGTCGTATCTATATGAAACCCTAGAAGACTTTGTAAGAGACTTTAAGAAGAGGTCGCACAATTTTTTTTTGTTTTACACACGAATACATACATCATATAAATCAAAGCATCAACGTAGTTCCTTCCTTCCTTCCTTCCTTCCTTTCCTTATGGCTGCCTCCTCCAATGAGGAGATGTGCCAGACATCAACGTAGTTACAAACGCTAAGCGAAGTACAGTCTAGTGTGTACCCGTACAAGAGTTACATCTTGGCTTCCTGTTTTTACGGTGGCTGCAGTGAATCTAGTTCCTTTTTTGTTCCCCAAATAATTCCCAGAGGGCAAAATACGAGAATCCGTCGACTTTGATCGAGAGGAAAGCGTCCTGGTATCTCGTGGCAGCTCTATGTCAGAATTCAAGCGTGACGTAATACCCAGGCCAAGATTGCGCTGTCGCCAAGGATTTCGTATTTATATAATGTGTTTCATAGAACGTAAAGATAGGTGGGCGCAAAGTGGCGTTGTGGATACAGAGAGAGATAGGGACAAAGTGAGAGGGAGAGAAAAGTAAAGAGAGTTAAGGTTGTTTCGCGAGTGAGAGAGAGAGAGAGAGGGAGAAAGTTTGGGTGGAACCAGGAGAGACTACAACATGATTTAGATATCGCCTCCTTGCGGTAATCAATTTCCATTAGGAGAGTCTGGGAACAGAGAGAGGGAACGAGAGAGAGAAAATGGAGAGGGACGAAGAAACGGACGGGAGAGGGTAGATGGGAGCCATGGTAGAATCGAGAGAGGTTTCCATGGATAGAGACGGTGAAAGGTGAGTAAGAGAGACAACGTTAAATGGGGAGTAAAGGAGGATGGAGAAAGTCGTCGGAAAATTCAAAGAGGGGTTCCTGTAATGAAGTCCTGCTGGTCCGACGCTGAAAGCCAGAAGAAATTACAGCTACAAAATAAACAAGAGTTCTTTTCTTAAAGACTGTGCCACTCCCAAACATTACGCTAAGACGTTCACTAGTTATACCTGCCAGTTACCTACAATTATGTGTATATAGATATATACATCCATATCTTCTTAAGCAAAGCCGGATTATATCTATATGGAATTTTACTACGTATGTATTTAACTTAACCTAAAAACCGTTCGTACGTCTCTCTATACTTGTACGTTTTTATTTATTAAATTATAAAATAATAATCTACGTTCCTAATGATTGCTGTTACTGTTTGTGCTGTAGGTCAATACAAAATTTTTATGTAACAAGAAACATATTACATTGGTCATTTTGTCTTTTCCGCTTGGCTTCGTGCGTTTCCGGTTCGACGATCTTATCTTATTGCACGTTTCCATGACTTCCGGTTCTTCGAATTCATGATGTTTCGTACCTATATCCCAGATTCTTTTTCTGTATAGGCATCCCCATTGTGCAAGGACGATAAACAATTCTCGTATAACGAGAAGACCGTCGCCGGAGTCGCCACCGTGGATTCTTCAGACTGGTAAGCTCGTGTAAGCTGGGGAAATTGAAAAACTTCTAGGTAAAATTGTCCCACCACTACAGAACTTGCGTTAAACTTAACTTCTTCGCCATGCACCCATCCCCTTGCGCACAAACCTCCGGGGTGTCAAGCATTTGAAAAACTAATTAAACTTTAGACATGCACGCGTAATGGTAGCCCTGATTTTGTACTGCACTATTTTTCCTAACATTTAAAATCAAGATTTCTTTTTCAAAGAATTGAATCCTCATCGACGCCGATAAATTGTGATCATCGAATTCTTAACTTTCTTTTTTCTTCTAATTTCTTTAGCATTCATTTTACATCTATCAAATCGTTCTAGAAATGCTATCAGACATTGGAACCGATAACCTCGATTATTCGCACACAGAAAACGGTGCGTGTTTATTTCTTATTCAGTAACATGAATATGTATATACTGATACCTGTCAAGAGTTCAGCAAATGCATTTAGTAAAATCTCGACAAGCACCTTAATATCGTGCATACATAATAAAAAAATATTATTCATAAAAACATACGTGAAATATTAAAATCAGATATTTTCATTTGAATCCTTATAAATACGACGATTCGTCAACCAATATATTACTTGTGTAATATTCTTGTAATCCTTCGATTTCGTCTCACCTTACGTTACTCGGTGACTCCAAAATACTTTGTTACTTTGAAAAAAATACTTGCGCGCGACACAAAATTGCGAAAAATCAGCAACCTCCACGCCACCGTAATGCATAACGGTCGTTTTACAAAACTCGTCAATTGGCGGGGAATTTGAAATGCGATCGGAACTCGATCAGCGTCCAAGTGAAGCGCACTAGAGACAGCGAGTGGATAGTAGATATTATAGAGCCGTGAACAAGGTTGAGGGTGATTTCCTGCCAAATTGAAACGCTCGAAGGTAACGTCTAATGAAAGCGTACGTACGTACTCGCTAATATCCTAACCCCACTAGAACGTAATAATTTCACAATGGCACTTGAAAGATACGCGTACAAACGATACATGCGTACATTCGTAACAAAGCATTGACTGCCAATCATAGGGAATTACAGGTCAGTTTGACGCTAACGAAATATTTATAGGTTAAGTCGTTGCCAGCTTGTATATAGATATATTATGGACGTGTATGATCGAAGTGAAGATAGATCAGTGCTATACTGAAAAAGTTGGGATATATAATACTTAAAGTTGGATTAATCTTATAGGCATGATCGATCGACACGTTATAAAAGGAAAAGCGTCTTTGATGAATTTTTTTTTCCTATTTTAACCTAACATATGAAGTACAGATATATCGTACTTGGACCAATGCTTGGATACTTCGGCGTACACGTGATATTTATTAGACGTAATTTTAGCCAGTGCTGTACAGTTTGCCTAATGAGTATATTTGCATATACTTCATAT
>JARQSV010000329.1:852233-863471 GCA_030142285.1 Calameuta idolon | reverse complement strand
GAATGAAGGAAAATTTTATTAATTTTCTTGAAATCGTATCTAAGCATAGAAGTACTATTGCCTTTGAAAATATTAAAATCTATCCACTTTTCGATCGAAATAATTTCTTAAAAATTCAAACCTCTCCAGTTCAGATATACATGACAAAAATCTATCTGATAAAAAATTAGGGAAATATTATCGAAAAGGTAAGTGATTGGGCATTGCCTATCGAACGAATAAGAAGCCCGTATAAGGTCAATATTAATAGCAGTAGTAACGAAGCACGTGACTTTTTGACAATAAAAAAAGCAATAGTCCTTTAAGGACAAAAAGTATTAATTATAAAAAATTGCACTGAGACTATTTTATAAATTAAATTTACATCAGTCGCCTGTAATTCCTTTGCATGGACACCTGCGCATTTTTTACTTGATCAAAGGACCCACTTGTCACTTCTTTTTGTACACCCTGTACACCCACACTCGTTTGAACCCTCTGCCAGCTGACTGTTCCCGTCCGCAGTGTTAAATTACTTTCAAATTAGCAAAAAAAAATGTCTAAATGGCTGTCTTTCCATGGAAGCTCGTATTTATTAAATTTCTTTGACTTTGTATCAGCCATTTTGGTCCTGTAGAACCTGCTATCCTCATAGCCGACTGCCATCAAAAAATTCCTTTACACAAATTAATCTGCGCCATGCCATTTCGCATTATCAAACCATACAAAACTGTTTGGATACTAGTATTAAATCTTTGTATCAGCTACGCACTACATGATCTGACTTTGTGTCATCCATTTTGGTCCTGTAGAACCTGCTATCATCACAGCCGACTGTTATCAAAGAATTCCTTCACACGAATCAATCTATTCTATGCCATTTCGCATTATGGAACCAAACAAGACATTTTCGGATACCAAAACCCAATCAATCATATAAATAAAGTATAAAAATATCAGCTACAAAAAAAAGATAAGAGTAACTATATAGTAAAATCTTCATTAATCAAGTATCCACGACGGTATCTTATCTCTATCGCAATAAAAAGACAGTATGATCAAGAATGGCGGAGGTCGTGCAAAATGGTAGCTATTGAATTAAAAGTACGTCGGGAATAAAACGAGTATGAAAAAGAAGAAGAGAGAGGAACGAGAGGAGAAGCAAAAAAAAGAATAAGAAATCTCTCCTTTATAGCTCCTCGTGCTCTACGTTCTATCGTATCCTGGGGGTGTCCTCACCCTTCCTAGATTTCTTTCCACTCTTAACTTCGGTCCGTTTCTCGGTACCTTCGCACGTCCTCGTTTTCCCTTCGCTATCCTCATTGCCCTCGCACTTCTTCCTTCTCCTCTTCTTCTTCTACTTCTACATCCACCGCTGCTACTGGTATCGCTATACGGTATAGAATTCCTGCGCCATCCTCTATACCCTCTGGCGTCCCACGTCGCAACCCTCCTACGAGGAGCCCGTGCTCCACCGTCCATAAAAATAAAATTTCAATAAATCTCCGCTGGTGAATCTAGTGGGGTATCCGGAGGCGGGCTATCCGCTCATTGGAGCGGCATCCGCAGCGGTTACGCCTACCGCAACGAAGAGATAGCTGGGTTTCCCTTGGATGTGGACAACCCTGGTTGCTTGCTGGTTGCTTGCTGGTTGCTTGCTGGTTGCTTGATGGTTTTTCTTGCCGTCTTCCAGGATACCGTTGCAGCTTTATGACTGCATAAGCATCTCGGTGCAGTCATTGCAATTGCACGGCATTCGGTATCCAAGTCCTACGAATAATATTGCTGATTAATATTTTCAAAAAAATTTCTGTATATGAAAATTATGATTCGTATGACGTAAATGTTAATTAAAAAAATTTGAAAAATAAAATTACACGCTTTTCGTTAACATAAAAAAAAATTGTACTGCTTTCCTTTTTTAATGGTAGTTTGGTCTTTTCCTTTTTACGATATTACTCTCCTCGTGTATTATTTTTTAGTGCTGGTCGCGCTGTTTTTTTTTTTAAATTCTTACCCTGTCTGAATGATCTCATTTTTGTACCTGGCTTCATTCATGAAATTCATATGACAAGTGGTTTACATATAAATACACGTATAGCATGGAATAATTGACAATTACGTGTATAAGGAGCAGAAAATAAAATATCCAAAAAAAAAAGTCTCGACTGCCTCTGCCTTCCTCTCGTACCCTCGAAATTCAAGAATGTAATTTGTTGAGTTTGTATTTTAGAAAGGAGGGAGGCGAGCGAGAGGGGATGGTACGAGGTTCCCTTTGACGAAGGCAAAAAGAAGCGTATCATCCATTTTGCAGAAAACGCCCGGTATTTACGCGGGTATAATATAGTCGCAATGGAAAACAGTCCACTCGAATAGCTACGCTCCTGGTGAGCGCTGAAGCTGAAGGATAGGAGCGATTTAATATCACGCCCACGAGCTCCATACGGGGGAGTAGAATGCCAGCCTATATGCCGTCCAGCTAAGGTATATATACATATACATGTAAATATATATACAGATATATAAACACGTACATTCAGCGGGAGCGACAAAGGTAGCCATACTGTCAGACAGAGTGGAAACTACAGTCAGCGGCAGACGCAACGAGTGGGAGCAGGAGGAGAAAAGCTGCCGAAGAGGGTGCAGAAGTGAGATGGAATTATGGTTAGAGGAGAGGCAGGGTGGAGTGAAGAGATAGAGAGAGAGAGAGATAGAGACAGAGTTGCAAATGGTGGGGAGTTTGGATATGGCAGCCGAACAGTTCGCTGTTTGCCTTCCGAAGGCACGGGCCGTTTTCTCGGTAACGGGGTGTAAATCCTCGTCGTACCGACGTTACCTGGAGATCGCGAGGAATTCGATAGACTGTTCGGTGCCTGGAGATAAAAGTGTGAAAATTGAACATAGAGGTACGCGAGGTGTGCAGGAGTTTTGCTCCTGGGGAGGCATGCTCAACAATATCTCTGCCGGCGGATCCGTACATGGGATTTCCGGTAAGTATTTGATAGTGACTGTTTTTCATTTTTTCTTCTGTGTGTGTGGGGGGGGGGGGTCATTTGGGGAAAGTGAATAAATTTTTTTTCAATAAATTCTTGGACGGTCTTGTCTCTGAATGAAATTCGAGGTTTACCTTTTAGAGGTATTGAAATTTTGAAATCGAGGTAAACAGAGAATAATTAATTATATAACTCATTTTTTTTTTCTAATTAACGTTGGTCATTGAACTTTTTGGGTGTTTTTTTTGTACTTGTTTCTTATATGGAGTTTGAGGTATGGCGTGCGACGGCAGTCATAACGTCGAATTTTTTTGATAAGTTGGAATTGCTGTGGGTGGATTATTGTGATTACTGGCTTGATAAGGTATCGAAGTGTTGTTTCGATTGGAATTGATTTATTGAATTAATTTAATATCAAATTGTAGATTGAATTTGTATACTATGGAGTGATTGGGATACTTTTCATAGCTTGACAGCTCGCGCTCCAGTTTTTAAATACTGATACAGATTTTTTTTTCTTATCTGGGTAATATGGAGAAATTGAGAATAATCTATTGGTTATGCATTCAAATGATATTTGGAGAACGTCTGTGACTTGAGAAATAAGTAGATGCTACCGACGCATGTATCTGCACGCATTCAAATCTCCTTACGTATTCCCCTGAGTGGCCATACTAAAATCAAAAGTTAATACTGTCAATAAAATAATGAAAAGCAACGTATTCGCGTTATATAGAGATAAGAAGATGACAACGTTTAGAGTGTCATCGAAATAATAATTGCCATAAAGATAAATAGCTGACAGGCAAAACTAAAGTCCGTTCACGTTAATACCAGTAGTTGATTGTTTATATAAAATAATAATAAAGAAAATAATATGAAAATAGTATACCCTCAAATAAATAACAGAAAACGTACCTAAAAGTGCTATACCGTGACAAATGCCCATATAAACTGATCAAAATTGATATCCAAGATCGAAGCCGATGATAATGCACGGTAAAATGAAATGAAAAAAAAAAAGGTGAAAATTGAATCGTGAAATGTAACTGGAAAAACATCCATCATCTAAATCCATCGAAATTCATGGGATGAAAAGAGTGAGTGCGTGAAATTAAATCACTCGTTTGCATCAGATTTTTTTTTTTCTTTCCTTTTCTCCGACAGCACGTTATCGATTTTGCTTATTTTACCAACAATTCAGTCCCAGTAATCTTGTACCGTAGAGCAATGCATCTGTTGGACGGATATGAAGATTAAAAATGACCAATAAAATAGTACGCGTTTCTTGAGTGTATCGAGATGTTGAAAGTTGGCAAAAAACTACAGCAGACAAGATGTTTCAGAGAAAAGAACAAAACAAAAGGCGGGGAAAGAAACTCAATTGACAGAACACGTGTCGTTTTTGTTTGGGTTCTCCCTTCAATGGAAACAGCCTCTCGGGTCTGATTGCCATAATTACCTTAGTTCAAATTAAATTAGGCGAGAAGTTAAGGAACGAATTAGTGAGTTGGGATGTACCTGTCTCGCTCCGTGTAAACGGGCTATTCATCAATGGGTGTATCGAATTTGAATGTCCATGAGAAGATAGTACTTAAAATGAGTAGCATTAAAATTGACAAGAATTTAACAGTCAATAAACATACTGGAGTTAATACCAATCCATAAATTGACGTGACAAATTTGACGATCATATATATGAATACTTGATGCCATTCTAAATTATTTTGAACTTATGCACCTGATACTTCACCACGAGCTTCGGTTGGATATATTATAGTTTTATAGAAAAATGATAAGAAAATTAGTAGATTCCTACATTACCACGGATACAAACAGAGATATAATTATGTAATAAATATTTAAGAAATTTTATATTTTACTTAATTATTAAACAATTTTGAACTGAGTCTTTTATCAGTCAATTACTTATTTTCTGGTACATGAAATTATTTATGAACCACGTAGTCCGTCACTGTAATTTAAAGTCCGACGGATGGAGTATTCGATGAGATGGTTAACGTGAAAAAAAGGAAATAAAAAATACATACGGTTAAGGGGATGGTCCATGGAATATACGTGTACAATGGTAATAACGTGACCTCGAGATCCTTTACTAATTAGCATTCGTGGTGACTGCTCAAACAAGCGCACTGAACGAGGATGTTTTGTCGGTTGTTCTTTTATTTGAGTCGAGGCCCAAAAGCACACACGATATAGACTCAAAGTTGCTTCCGAGTGCTACTGCGAGAGACATAAGAAAAATTTGTAAAAGAGAAAAAAATGAAAGGAAAAAAAAAGAAAAAGCGATGCCGATGAATACCTACTACATGGACCAACGCTCATGGTTCATAACAGCATCGAAAATCTTAAAAGAAAAAGAAAAAAGATGAACCTCACGCTGGACCATTAGATCAAAGAGACCTGCCGAATTTCCGGGAGGCCTCGTAAACGTTCGGTGCCTCTTCCAATAAAATCGAAATAAAACCATCAGGAGCTGGGAAAATAAAACGGAAATAAAGACGAGTCGTAAAGTTCATTCATACAATATACTCTATTGAGTGAACTCCGACGTTCACGGTGGTCCGGAGTCGAAGGAATCATGAATATAATTCCCTCTTAAATATCGATCATACGTAACCTCAAAGTTTTCTATCAATAATTACATTGGAAACGTCGCGAATTAATACTCACCGCAAGGAACGACAACTGCGTTAACTTAATGGCAATCGTATACCGGCATACAGTCTGTGGTAGGTAACCTCAAAAAAGATGTAGTTCATTACGTAACTGCCTTTGACAAAACTTTGCGGAGCGTCCTGGCGATATCGTCTCAAATCGGCACCTCCCTGTATCCACACACACACACACACACATACACACACGTAAGAGGAACAGTATGTGTAACAGCGTCGCGACGCACTTTAATGTAACAGCACCGGTGCACACGCGCTCAATCCTCGCAGATATGTATTTGCTTGCCTAGAAGCGGAGGCCGGTGACGATTCTCGCACCTTCGTGCTAAGTGGTCCGTGTGCCCCGCGCCACCGGTTGTCCAGCTTCTGCTCCTATACAAATTTAAACTGCATAGAACGTGAGGAACGGGTGGTAAGATCAGGAGAGACACAGGGAACAGGGAATAAAAGGGATACGTGTGCTGTACACATATAAAGAATAATATAAAAAGGTTAGGTATCTTTATATCGACAGGGACGAAGGACCTTCATGCGCACGATCTGAAGCGACACGAGAAATTGGACGGAGTCCTGGGGGTGAATTTAGGAAGTGGTTTATCCGGCGGCGGAGGACTCACGCTTCATCAGGAATTGATCATGACCATGCCTGGCACCGGTAAGTTTTAATTATTAGATTAATCATTGATATTTAATTGCTCGGTCGGTATTGAAATCAAAAGTCATTTGTATTATACGTCGGTAATCGAATCTTTTTTCACTTTAGTACTACAGTTCGACATCATTTGACATGTTAAATTCGAATTGGCACTAGTCTGATTTTTTATCATTGAAATTATCTTATTTTAATTACCTTTAATTTTATTTGTATTTTTCTTTTGACTCGATCAACGGTTGTTGTTTTTACTTCTTACGTGAGTTTTCTTGGTCAAAGGGAGTGCTGCCGCCATTGGTCAGGGTGATGACAAACCGGCTAAACAGAAGCGGCATCGGACACGATTCACACCGGCACAGCTTAACGAACTGGAAAGGTGTTTCAGTAAAACCCACTACCCGGACATCTTCCTCAGGGAAGAGATCGCCATGAGAATTGGACTTACGGAGAGTAGAGTTCAGGTAAGTTTTTGTTTCTAAATTTCTCTTGGAACTCATTGACGTTGAAATGACGTATGACTCGGATGACTTATTGCGTTCGGGTATCGATAGGTTAGTGCTAAGGACGATTCTAACCTAAAAGTTTGAAGGTTAATCGAAACCTCATTGAGCATTAGTTAACTATACGTACTTTTCGCCATCTTTGCGATATGGTAATGTCTTTCTAGGGATTACAGTTGTATCAAAGCTGTCTCAGAATCAATTACTTGGGCCTAATGTGGCTTTTCGGATTAAACCGAAACTTGGAGTTGCTAAGCCCTCGCTGTGTGGGGGCTTGAATTTTCCTGGGTCTCGTGGCTGCTGTATCGCCACCGCAAGACCGCAACATACCGTTGCGTAATTTTGCTTTACTGATTTCTCTTCTTTGACGGGTAACTGCCGTGTCTGATCCCGTGGAAAGGAAAAACAAATATCTTTAACGTACTACACAAATATACCAAACAATTTTGAGGTTAGTCGAACGATTAGAATTTTTAGATGCTCATGAAGCACCGGAGGATACGAAATATACAGACAGGTTGATTCGAACGAATTCTTATGACTGTATTAATAATTATTTAATTTATACTTTATTGAGAGGCTCTGAGATTTCATTTTGTGGTATTTTCAAGACATAATGTGTTGGGATATGATATTTATAATACGGCGGGAAATATGAATTTTATATTATCACAACGAGTGTAGGAATCGCTTTGCAAGTTTCATAAAAATATTTTTGGCTGTTGGATTTATAGTGAAATTTCGAATTTTTATTTAAGTTCTCCGAGACAGACACGTAGATATAAGAAAATGTGAATTCGTAAGCCACAACGATCCTGAAGGTCCGTTTCACGAAAATCTTTTTCTCTCCCTCAGCCCCCATCAGCCACCAGCGTTTTTTTTTTAAGTCTTCGGGGCACGTCGAGAAAAACGGAGCTAATAGAATTTCATGAAATTTTTATTCGCAACTTGAAGCGTCAGTCAAGCCGTGTCGCCCTCTGCATATCAAATAGTCTCGCGCACTTGCGAATACAACTGACAAATGCGAATCCTCACGATATCTCTATAAAGAGTTATTCCCCATACGCTATAAATATTAAATTAAATGTTCATAAAATCCCTCAAAAAAAAATCGGAAACAAACAAATTATTAATAGGCTTTAAAAAAAAAAGTATTTTTCAAAATAATCCATTAAATACAAAAAATTGTAATCCCCTTGGATTCGATCAGCCGATCGTTATGCAGTATCTTAAGATCAATTAAACATACAAATTGAACGGTAACATTAGAGATTGAAAATTTCTCTTTGTCTGCGTTTCTTATGATCCTTCAGGGTGGTACATTAAATTTTGAGTGTAACGAAGGACGCGAGGTAGAAACGGATATGGCGGAGAGAAATAAAAGTGGGTAGAAACGTGAACAAAGGTAGAAGAGGGTGGACTGGTATCCTTAATTGAAAGAGGTTTTGCGTGGACGAGGGCTGATATCGAGGCGAACGGAGCGTTTCCAAGGGAACGGTGTGGCAAGTAGACGCGCAGAGGATTTCAGTCACCAATGGGGGCTGCGAGAAAGGCGCCGGCGCTGAGCGTCGCTGTGCTATCGAGCGTCGCTATCAAAGACTTCTTGACTTGCTATGGCGCTGCCATGAATATTTCGGATGGTGGTGGCGATGGGAAGGAGGTTCGGTACAGGGGGTGGGGAGGGGAGGGAGGGGGAGGAAGGCTCTAAGCAAAGGTCGGGCTGGTTAAAAACGTATGACTCTTAAAAATAAACTAAAATAAATAAATCATATCCGATCTTTTTCAACGTCTTTCAAACGAATTGTACGATTACGCATTGATTAATAGAAATTTTATAAATTTTTCATTCGAGTCGATGTCAACGTGGCTACCGTTATCAGTGATGCAGAAGGAATCTGTGCTCTTCAGATAATTTATGTAAAATTCTTCACTCGCGTTACTCAATTTCAGTTGAATCTCATTGAACGATCCGTATTGTAATAGTTTACTTGAAACGAGAGTCCGAATAATTATCAGTTATAATGAATTATAAAAATTTGTAATTTTCCAAAAAATTATTTTGGTCATTTTTTATTTTATTATTTTATTTATTTTTTTTTTTTCACGAATTCACTGGGACGACGATAAAAGGTCATTGCCATCGAATGCTTTTAAAGTGACAAAAGCTTTTTATGTCTCTGCATTAATTACGTATTTGGACGCTTTGTTATTCCTATCCAGTCTTTTGCACTTTTAATTACACTCGCAGCTTAATCCACGAATTCACATTTTCTGTTTCGCCCATATCCGATTGAACTTTATTAGACTGTGTACAGCCGATTTAAATTTAATCATAATGAAGAGGCGATTAAAATTGCAATCGTCCACAGAATAGAACCCATAGCGCCGGCTGTTAACGTCTGCTAACTGGCGTTTAACTTAACTACCCCCAGGTAACTGCTCGTTTCTAGGCTTGAAGGGTCCTTTCGATTACTGCTGCCGGAATTTTATGGGATACGACCTTCCCGTCGATGGGATACGATCTTTTCCTGTCTCTGACAATTTTACCATCGTTCCCATTCCTCTCCACCTTTCTCTTCCTTCACTCCGCATCGCCTGATAACAGCTCGCAGAATCCTTTTAGCACTTGCTCCTTTCGCTTCGTGCAATTAACCAAAATTCATCATTCGCCCACATATGCACACGGCGAGCGTTATCGATATCGGAGGTCTGTCCAAAATCCGCAAAACCACCCCAATAAACAGGGGCTAGAAGTCACATATGCGATGGGATTTGAGACTCGCAACGCGTACCAAGTATTGCTTTCAAAGCTCATCCCATGGGGCACGAACGAATGGTGAATTTCATTCCTTATTCCTTGGGGACAAATAAGTGACTGCTTCCAGGGTAAATGTAGTTCGTTATTGACCCTCCTCGAGGAAACTGCCTTTGATAACAGCCAACAGTGCATTTTCAGGTGAACCCTGAAGAATTGAAAAATTTCTAATTGATTACAAATTTTTTGTTTACACCATACACCGTACAATTGTCTTTAACGAAATGCTACATATTGCAATGGTAAATTCTAATCGGAAGAAAAATTATTGGTAATTAAAAATTTTTTTTCGTCAGCCCATGACATGCCAAAGGAGCGAAGGTTAGAATTTGCAAAAGATTCATCATAGGGTTCAGCTATGCAGCGGCCTATGCATTTTAAGGGAGCCTGATTTTTAATGTCGTATAAATATGCATAGCCCACGATATTAGCTCTTACGTGTCGCAGGAGGAATAAAATATAACTAGTATAATGCGACAGTCCCTACCCCCCCACCCACCCCCCTGCAAGTCACGATGGACTCGTAGGGGATGTTGGTGCCCGACAAGGGAATAGGGTTCTCAATGGATAAACGGTGTTACTATGGGTTCCCAAGGGTGCATCATCTAACGCCCATTTCGTTAGGATATCTTTCGACGTCAAACCCCAAAGCATACAGAATAATTTTGAGGATACGCGGAAACTAATTTTATCGTAAAAATTACTTAATCCTTCGTCGACTCGTTCAATATTAATTATGTCAATCGATATCCAATCACGAGACACTTTGACAAATTTTTTCATTTTAATCAAATCTCACGTCTCTTTTGCGCCCTAATTCGAGAGGGGTATGTGTACAAGTTAAAAGGGTAGTCTTAGCTAATTTAACGGCCGGTCTTGGCCTAAGCCGACGATATTGCGCGTGTGAAATAATAATAAAACTCCGAAAGGATCAAGTTTACGAGGACTCTGCATGCCAAACGTCCGGGAACGCATTTTATCGCTGGATTCACGGTTTAGCGCGTAGATATACGTGTCCTTTTTTTTTTATTATACAGGGTGATTTTTTTTTAATTGTCTCGGGCTGATATCTCGAAAGCTAGGCAAGTTACGAGAAATACATTTTTTACGAAACTTTCTTGACTTTGAGGGGGGGGAAAGAAGACGGCACGATAAGATTTATCGTAGGTGGAGCCGTCAAGGTCAGGTGAAGGTCAACTTAAATTTTTTTAATAGAACGGTGCACTTTTTTTTTTTCACAAAAATCGAGTTGCCAAAGTCAGGTAAAGATTACGAACTTTTTGCAACGCAAGGTAGCATACTTTTTTTCATTGAGGGTTTATTCGAAATCTGAGTTTACATTCGTTCGTTCTTGATTAATTTTTATTGTACATATTTTGCATGATTTTCATGATTATAACCTTGCATTGTTACAATTCAAAGGTGCCCCGGCTTTCATCGATGCATAATTTATTGCAATCGTCGCTGAAATGCATTTATCGTTTTCTGACGCACTTCCGCGGGAATTGCCTCGCGAGCCTGGATAATACGTTCCTTTAAATTTGCCCGTGTTTGTAACTTTCTTCGCATAGGCAATCACCTTAAAATGGCACCATAAAAAAAA
>JARQSV010000329.1:838354-852133 GCA_030142285.1 Calameuta idolon | reverse complement strand
GATTTCCAGCGATCCTGGTTATCGATATGATGTTGTCGACTCGATTCTCCAGTATTTTCGAATGTCGTATCGTCACTGAACATCAGCCTGTTGAAAAACGTCGGATCCTGGACTATTTTCGCTTGCGCGCCCATCTGCAGGATTCTGTGCGAATCACCCTGTCGCCATCAGGTAGCTCCTGGTGCAAAGAATATTCGGTATGGGTGATGATGGAATTTTTAAAAAATTTTATGTACTTTGAACTGTGACACATTCAATTGACGACTTATTTCTCGCTGGCTGACGTCGAGGATCCATTGTCATTGTACATTACACGGCTATCGTGAAAGCATCTTTCTCTCGGGCTTTCATTGTTCGTTTTCGCTTCGAATTATCATCCCGAGCTCTTTGCACTAAACGAACGATTGTTCTGTCGATGTATTTTTCGTATTTTGCTTGATTTTCGAGATATCAGTCTGAGGCAATTAAAAAAACATCACCCTGTATAAAAGAAGACCTGGTAGCCGACTGGATTCGGTATGATCTTTATAGAAAAAAAAAATAGAGATTAAAATAATAGACTTACCTGATTACAATTATCGTACGAATAAATATATTTTATAGAAATTGTTGAAAAATAATTTTACTTTAATCGTATTGATAATCGTCATCCCCTTCTATGGACGATCTTTGATTATTTGATATTCTAGCTAGGGGTGGTGCAGGGTTTGGGGGGTGTAGCGACGAAACTGAATTCAAGGGTGGATTTTGCGAGGTGTCTCCAACGTGTCATATATGTATGTATATGGATTAACGGAATGAGATTAAAGACCGTGAAGCCATGCCGAAATGACTCTCTTAAATATTTCGCATTAATCGTTGTAATGTCGTACTCGTGATCTGATAAAAGATTCCGGTGAGATAAAAATTTTTTTTTTCTTTGCCTCCTTCGTATTTAATCAAAAGGTCAACGTAGAGCGTGTATTTTGAAAAATGAAATATATGAATTTTTGAACTGTCCTTGATCCTAAAATCATCTTTAATTTTCTATTATCAAAAAAGCTTCGATCCGATCGTCACCAAATATCGGGCAAAAACGGACGATTGGGTGCTAATGGGTTAATTAGATGTATTCTTCAGTTTGGCAATCCATTAAATGCGTCAAATTAAAAATGCTCCACTAATGCGTGAACTAACTAGGATCCTCTCTCTTTGGTTTTCGTGCTCTCCTTTATATCTATCCTTTCTCTCTGTTCCACGTAACGAAACCAGAGCAACGGGTGGTCCGGGTAATGTGTCTTGCCACCCTCGGACAGGATCCCGACCGCCATCATCAATCAGGTCTGATGCACACCCTGCAAGTTCATACAATATTTATTTTCATTAAAGTTCTCAGCGACAAGAGAAAACTCTAGGCTGCTGTCTTCCTTGCTATTGTTGTTTATCCTACTTTTTTTTTTTATTATTGATATTTCTTTTTTAACCTATTTTCTTATTTTCGACGCCGATAGCAGAAAATTTGCGAACTATCTTCGAGAACCGACCTACGTTAACTCCGGCTAGTCCATCCGCAGGCCAGGCGGGCGCCAGTCGATTCTTTTGTCAACCGGGAACTGACAAGCCTGGGAGTCGGGGTGGAACAGGACCAACAGGCCAAAACGAGACCTCCGACGGAACCTGTCAAAAGACGCGATGACAAAGAATCCTGTTGATTTTTCTGGACGCGTAAAATCAGCAAACGCAACTGGATTCACGAACGGGAGCAAAAGGTTACGGAAATGCACGACCCCTCAGGCTGCTAGGTTGAGGCAGAGAGGGTCGGAGTAAAGGTCAGGCAAACAGTGCGCGATACGGAGAGCAACGGATCGAGAACGTAACGAAACGAATCGGACGTATCAGATCGAGATCCCTTGACCAATTAATAAATTCTGAGTCCTGACTAGAGCTGGTGCAGCTGATCCGTGAAGGCCGAGAACCGCGTCCGGAGGCCACTCGGGTGGGCACTGCACGGGGCTACACCTCCGGAAGACTCACAGGAAATCTATAGAATTTTCTGGATATCTCGAGAACTTTCTATGCCGCATCGAATCACAGCTAGAAAAACTATAAACAGAGTACGGGAGCGCGAGCCAGTTCGTGACACCTCGGTCGGTGCCCCTAGACATCCTCAACTCGGTTCAGGAGGTTCCTCATCTGCCCTTAACCGTATCAAAACCTTATCTCCGCCCCCTTTGCCTTTCTCCAGCGGCGCGCCGGTATTTCGCCCGGGCGTCTGCCGGTCCGCGAAGACGTCTCCGTCGGGTCGCAGTCTCCTCTGCCGGGCGACTCGGTACGTCGAGACTGTCTCTCCGCGACAGATTCGAGCACCTGGACCTCAACTAAACGATATCAGATCCTCCGAGAGGATAGGCGATTATACGAATTCTGAGCAGGTCGAAGGGAACCAGAAAGCTATAACGTTATCTGAATCGGTAGCCAGAGTCACCTTGTGACCGTGAATCGAAGAATCCCACGTCACACCTTTCATCACAGGCGAAATCATGACTTATCTAGTAATGACGTTAAAATCAAGTAGCACAAAAGTCTGGGGTTGAAGCGTCAAGCAATAAAATGAAAATCAGCTATATTTGAATGTCTCGGTTGACACTTGATACTTACGCTCAACGGAACCCATTAGTACCAATTTGAAACGTCCGCCGCTTTTAAATTAATTTATTACACCAGAGTGGTATTTTCGAATAAAAAGCTATGGTCCATTCGATGGTTTTAAATATTCATCGGAAGGTATCAGAAGATACAAATATGTGCAGGGACGCCAAACGGCGACGCTTACCAAACGTCTTTGGGTCTTTATGATGAATTAATATTTCTCTTCTTTCATCCTCCTAGTGCGTCTCTCTTTCTGGAAAGTCCTTCCGGCGAAAGATCAGATTTTTATTTCCCTCTATTATCAGAAGCTCGACCAAGTAATTTCTCAGTGGTGCAGCCGAAAGCTACTCCGATATATCTTAGGGTCTCTGGCAGATCCCAGCCGCTTGCCTTGATGGCGAAGCTCAATTTATATCAGCACCCGTTCAAACCCCCTTTACGAGGTCTCACCTTCCTCGGTTTCACCCTAACCTCAAACCATCATCCGCTCCTGAAGCTCGAACCTCACCCCTGGCCGTCGTCTCTTAGGACCCCAAGGGCTCGAGGATTTTTTTCTTTTTCGCCAAGTTAGACTAAGCTATCCACGATTGCCGAAAAACAAATAGAAAAGTCTCGTCACCTTCAAACATTTGTCGCTCTTGGGCTCCGACCTTCGCACCCTCTACCAGGACGACCCTACTTTTAGTGGTAACCGATGGATACCAAGGATACGACCTGTACCGATGCTCTATCACATGATAATTTACTTGAACTGAACCTTGACCCCGTTCGACGAGCAGACGTAAGATCGGTCTAAAATTCTTCGTAGACGGCCAAACCATCCCTGCTCGTACTCTTGGCGTGATTCTCCGTCTCCAGGTGCCTGGATGGACAGCTGCCTTGGCGCACGCGCTCCCATCCATATCCTGCGGTGATTGATCAATTTTTAAAAAGCAACTCGCCTAATTGACCGGCCGAACGATGATCGTGCGCCACTTTCTGACTGGTCTTAGTCATCGAAAGGTGTGTTCCGATCGGTTTGATCCTCTGCTTACCGGTTTAACAGTTGCTGCGATCACTTTGCACGTGGCTTTACCCTTTTAATCCGATCATTCGTATGCCCTTCTGCGCTCCTCGTGACCTGATGAATATACCTAGTTTGAGCTGAACAAGCTGCTCCATGGATGAATTAGTCAGGATGACTTTGTAATACTTGACCCACGTACTCTCGGGATCCACGTCGGATCATTGGATCTATTTAATTCACTAGACCAGATTAATTTTAAACTTTAATAGAAAATTTCGCAGAGCTTCGTTAAGCGTTCAATTGAAAATACTAGAAAAATATACGTCTCTAATAGACTGTACGCGTTCCCAGGTCTCACAAGCTACGGTGAGGGATGGTTCGACCCTGCTGATCATATTTGTTGGTTTTTTTTGTTTTCCTCTTTTTTTTTTTCCTTACCAAGCGTGTAAGTGCGAATTATCCACGGGCTTTTAGCCGTAGCTCTAGCATGAAATCTGTGCAACCACACCCACGGGGTAGAAGAGGAGGCTGGGGCGGGAGGGGGCGAAGAGGGGTTGAATGGGGTCGGGGGTGCGGAAGGCGCGCTTGGCTCGTCTACGGGATTCAAGGGGATGCGAAAGGGGACGGTAGCACGAGTAGAAGAGGGTGTATCACAAGGAGGGTTGCAAAAGGGAGACAGAGCGTATCGTTTACAAGCTACCTTGCCTTCGAGGTGGCTGCCGCTAAAACGAAGGGAAGAAAGGAAGGGACAAGTCAGGGGTTAAAGGTGAACCTGAGGCTAGTCAAGGGATCGCGGAGATGGTGCCCGCCGGCACGCCCTCTGTTCTAAGGGTAGTTTCTTCTTTATTGGATCCTCCGTATGCGCCAGAGCAATATTGTTATTGGCATTTTAAAAAAGTCTTGAATAAACCCTCTCGCGAGACGAAGCCAGAGGAGGGCTCCGACGTAGAATATAGCAGCGCGCCACTCCCTATGTAAAAAAATAAAAAATTAATTAATTAGATATTTTCAAAGAAAATATTCAACCTGCGACGATCTATTTGTCGTGTAAAAAATCTTCTTCTCATCTTCCACAGAGACTTTCGACTCCTAGCGACGGTAGCTTCTGCAGGAACCGGACGATCCTCGCCGACGGTAGAGGAACGGGATACCCTGATACCGAGTGTGTAACCTGAAAATCCCATATATCCAATTAGATTCGTATAATCCCTGTATGCTGTAGGAGGTAGAAGGGCGTCGGGGTACGTACGGTGTTCGGATCGCGAGAACGCGTGCGCTACCCGCACGCTAATGCTAAAGTACTAATTTATGGGCACATATGAAATGGGCTATGGCGCCCACCGCGAAGCAGGAAAGGGACTCTAGGCTACGAGCCCCGGGTATATCGGAGAACAGCGACGGGCTTTGCATGCGATATCAATAAATCAAGTCCCCAGGACCTCGCAGCTTAGGGGCCACTACGTGGCCAGAATCAACAGCTCATAACGTTGGCTAATAGCTACTGCCGTTGGGGTTCGAAGATATTGTTGTAACATCAAGGAACAACCCCATTCCTACCCCATAGGAGTTCACCGACTTTGATTCTTCGTTGCCACCCTCCTGCGACCCCACCAGGATAACCTGGACTATACCCTCTTCTGGCTTTATACCCAATATTTTCTCGACTGTCAGCTTGATGACAATACGTAAGCGCGTACATGTTCCGTTTTAGGTGTGGTTTCAAAATCGACGTGCCAAATGGAAGAAACGCAAGAAGACTACCAACGTCTTCAGATCACCAGGTGCTCTACTACCCTCTCACGGTCTGCCACCCTTTGGAGCTATGAGTTCTGAACTTTGTGGAGCCGCCGGGATGTTTCATGCTCCCACCGATCGATGGGGCATGGGTCCAGGTTGGTACTCGATGCTGTTATCATTCGTGTTATCTATAGTTTCACGAAATTGTATTAAGCTATGTCTTACTTATCACCTAAGGCCTTAGTCAGCTGAGTCAAGGTGGCATGGGCATGGGTGGCTTTGGACAGAGTCTGGGTCAGCTTGGACAACAAAGTTCCGGAAGTCTGGGCACCAGCTTGGGTCTCAGTAATTCCGGCTTACCAATCAGCAGTCCATCCCAGTCCGTCTATCAAGCTAGCTACGGCTTGAACTCACTTGGTGAGTCTCTTTGGTGGCTTCCTCATTCTTGATCGTGGGGACGTTTGCTCTAGGACTCTGGTACAACCTGTATATATTTATAGAGTATGATTTCTCTGAAGGGCAATCGTAAAATTCTAAATTCTTTATTTGTACATGATTTTTGTGAAAGGAAGCTCACCAGGATCCTCGATGCGATCCTAAAGGGTGAGCGAACGTCCAAAGGTACCTGCATCCTATCCTTCTCCTTGGACTTTCTCGTCACTCTCTGCCCACAAGGAATTTGAGACAGAAACATAAACTTCATTCTTGTGTTTACGCAGGCAGACCTCAAGGTGGTCGCACCTAGGTGCGAGATCTTTCACTGTGTATTTACCATTACGTCCTGATGCACAGTCTGTCTCGGTTGAGGTGCACTTCACGTGGAACCGGGTCCACTTTGTCCATTTCGAAGCAGCGAAATTCATTGACCATCCTTATTGGTACTGTTGTGAAAATATCGCGAAATTTTACGCGTATCTCGTTCTTTATTTTGTCAAAAAAAAAAAACTGAAAAATATGGACATTAACATTTTTTTTTAACATGCATAACGGTATACGGTTACGCCTCTTACTTGTGCATAAGACATTTTGAATAAATCCCGGCTATACGTTATTCATGTAAAAGGCCACAAAAAAATGGCTCAAAAGTATCTTGAAATCGTTTCGAGTGAAACGTGACCTAAAAAAGTAATTGTTTCGCGTTGTAATTCTTTTTTTTTTTTAAAAAAAAAACGATGTTTCGCGCAAGTGAAAATTGTACGAGTATTCGTGTCCAAGGCTTTTCACCCCTGTCGTTCACTAATTGGTCCGCTCGGAGAAACCGTAGCGAAGACTTCGGACGCGTTACTACAATTTCACAACCAGAAACTTATATGTACCGAGATACGTAACGCGCGCGCACCGTGTCAATTACCATACATTATCACCAGTCAAGCTTCTTAGCTGCGTTACTTAAAAATATGCCCTCGCCGTGTTACAACTGTCTCTCGCGAAGCGGGAATACAGCTGGAGCTCGAGGAGTCACGACGAACGACGAAGAGGCAATAGTTGGTCGTTGGTTTGCAGTAACCGCCTTTACGCGGCGGTAACACATCGGGCAAACAGCTTTTAGAGCGAGGCTTATTTTTCGGTTTTCAATGATGATTAGCACTTTCGGAATGCGATGGTTCGGTCGGTTCCACCAATTGTGCTGCCCTCTGTCGCCGCAAACAAGACTCTATGAGGTGTAAATTAACACATTTCAAAATGCCCGATTTATTGGCCGTTATGCTCTCCACTCTTAATGCCTACAAAAAAGTTATTCCCATGTAAAATAAGTATCTGTATAGGTATACGGGTTGTACCGGATGATCAATAAATTATAAGGAAAGTAAATTTGGTTACCAGTCATATACTCCTGGCGGAATGATACTTTTGAGGTTAGACCACGATTTCTTTCTTTCTTAACGGACGTTCCATTATATCCAGCTACGTGGATACCAAACAGGGATAGATCATAGGACCCCCTTCGATCCATTTGGTGTAAACCTCTTCGCGTACTTCTCAAGAAGACTTTTATCCTGGATAAACAGTGGCCCGATATGGCGGTGGATATCGTAAAAGGAACTTAAACGTAGAACCCAACCAAGAGGCCACCAACGTCGTGACCAGGATGGGAATGAGTTTACGACATCCAGTAGCCTCGGACGCACTTCGTAAGCCCTGCCTACCGTATTGACGTCCTCGGTTGGGCCCACCAAGAGAGGCGATCCTCTACACCTGCGATATCGCACCTGTAAATTGCCCCGGGTCACAGGAAACTCTAACCTAAAATCGAATCCCTCCTTGTACCAGAAAGCTTAATTTAAGCGACAAAATATGTACGTTTTTACATGCAATTTCTAGTCCGATGTCTTTTTAATGTCTCATTTATACGTAGGGGGTGTTCACGTCTCGGCGTCCCGTGGCTCGCCTCCTGGTGGTTCCTCCGTCGGCGGCGGTCAGGGTAGCAGTCTGGGATCGGGATTAAATTGCGGCCAAGGCTCGCCGGGTGCCGTTTCCGGTGGTGGCGTCTCCTGCGTCGGGACGGACGGAAACGGCGAAGCTTCGGACTGGAGAGGCGCTCACAGCATCGCGGCGCTCAGACGTCGTGCTTCCGATGCATCTCAGCAGTACAGTCCTCAGCCGCCACCGCCACCTGGACCACCTCAATACTCTCATGACCTGGAGTACAGTTCCGTCTACTGAGTGTCCCTTGAGCTTCCGTGATCATCCGACATGCTGGTCGATCCTGCTGCTTCCTGATGCTCGATAATGTGGATTAATGCCGAGAGAGATTTCGCACAGCATCCATCTTCGTGTGGGACGCCGGGAACGCGACGGTGTCCTCCGGGTCTGCGTCGCCGACACGTAGACCTGTACCTTCTTCGGGAAGACCAACCAGACAGTGACGTCCTGACAGTGAACGAGGCTTTAGTTTTGGGTGCCTCCAGTACTGCAAATCATTAATGTATTATTAGCGTCCTGCTTGCAGGATAATTGCACCGGCACTTTCTCCTGCGTAGATGCGGAGAAAGATGCTGAATCAGTATTTTTATTAGGAACAGTTGTAGCTTACGGGAGTAGCTGGAGACATACTTATTCTTTCTTTCTTTCCCGTGGTCTTTTTCTTTCTCTTTTCGATGTCGACTGGCCAGTTTGAACTCTTTGACGGATTGGCGCGACGGGCTTCTTACTAGTCAGAGAAAAACACAAAGCTTCACTTAATGCATTACATTATAAATTATCCTATGAATTATCAAATTCATCCGTAGCAATGATGCTGCGCCTTTTTTCTTTCTATCCTTCACAATTATCCGCATACGTGGAGATTATCCGAGGCGAAGACTTTGCGATAAAGCACGGTGTGGTTGATATCGATTTTACTGGAGAAAATAAAATATTTACTTCGTCGAGTCGTCCGCGCTGTACAGTCGGCTCGACAAAATCGCGTCTAAAACCGGAAGTATACGAAGAAAAGTCATTTGCGTAACGTAAGTGGAGATTGTAAATAGTGAGGAGGGAGGAGGGGGGGGGGCGATTAAAAAATATCCACGTGACACTGCGACCACCATTACCGATACTACGATATGATAAAGAGTAATAATCGATCGGACGTCGCGACGCTATTTATCATATTTATATTTTAAGATCAATCGATATCGGAAATTGGTTAGCGTTACGTAATCGTGTTGAATTCACCCAAAATAATCTTACATGATATCGAATTATATATCGATCGTTTTATTGTTGTCAGCGAAGCATAAGATTTTTGTAAATAAAGGTATACGTGTAGCGATAAATATATCAATAAGTATAATAATATTAACAATAATAATTATTACGGACAAAACGCGAGTATACTTGGACATTGTGATATTTTCGGACGGTGCGCTGGGACCTTTTTTTTTCTACCAGCGTCAACCCTCCGCCATGATATTGCAAATGGGCGCCGATCATGGCGACGGCGATGATTTATTTAATCGCGAGAGGTCATAATATAGTGTGAGAGGTCACGAACGGGTACGGGGAGGAAATTGAATATTCTAGTTACGAATTTACAATAGTTATAGATAAAATTAACGGATAGCATTTAATTAACTTTAGGTAGTTATCAGTGTATCACTACGAACAAAAAAAAAACGTATACGATTTTTAATGTACAAACAAGAATATAGGTGCAGGGTGATTTTTTTTTTAAATATCGCCCTACGTCGCTTTCATGCGGATGACTTTGTGGCTCGTGAAAAAAAAAGGTTTTTCTTTTTTCACGGTCCAATCAAAAACTGATTCGCACCACCCTTTGGCTTTTCAATTAATTTTCGCGTGTTTGGAGAATTTTTCGAAATTTCGTTACACGCATGTACGTTGACACAGGACGTTTTTCAGTATCTTTGAAAATCAAAGATAACTTTTTTTTCCTTGAATTTACAGAACTGTGTTAATTATTCGTGCATCGATTACGAACAATAACGATATCAAAGATCCTTTGAGATTTTGGAGTATTTTTTTTTTCTTTTGGAAAAAAATAATAAAAGCAAACGTCTCCATGAAGCGATCGATACCAAGTTCCTTGCAGTGTCTTTGAGTTTGATCATTGTTTTTCATCGTAGTAAGGGAAATGAAAAAAAAAAAAAAAAGAAATGGTAGACGCGACACTCATCTCTCATTTTTCTCGGGACTGTTACATACGAGCATAGTTATATTATCGTCGTTATCGCGCACTTGTCACGAATCACTTTCCGTCAATGGCTTTAGCGAGAATTGATAAGTAAAAAAAAAAGTTTTTATTTCCATCGTTGTATAGTTGTGTATAGAGGTCAAATAAGTGTGTAAAATAAATCATTATCAAAATCTCGAGAAGTTGCGGCTTTTGTTATCCGTGTGCATAATACATATGTATATACATGTATATACTTCCTCATTCAACAGCATCGTCCAAAAAAAAATAAAGAATCCTGATAAATTGCCAATTATCGGTACTCTTACGTCCGACAAAAAAAAAAGAGTCAAAATACACTTCTCCTCGATGTATCTATACGTACGATAAACATATGAGATCTTCGTTGCTACTCACGTGCTACCTGTAACGCTTTTGGTAAAATACTAATTGCCAAATAGCGACTGTTTGCATTGGCTCAATTTACGAAATAGAAACACGGAACCTTCGTGCGAAGAAATGCGTTAATTGATCGTGTAAACGGGAAAGTCGGCGAGGTACGAAATGTGCTCTAGAAAGGCCCGTCGTGTTCCCCGATGTCAGTCGTTGGGATCCGGAATGGCGAAATATGAAAAAAAAAAAAGAAAAAAAAAGGAATGAGAGAAACGTTAAACGGCACTCTTTGTACGGCGCGCCATTGTTATTTACAATTGACAGTATCTCTCGACAATGCACTAAATGCCTGTCGTAACAGTTAGAACAAATTTACTGGCTCTTAGCGTTATAAAGCGCCACTTAATAAAATCATTAACGGCTTATTTTACGCCATTTTGCATCCAGTTATCTTCATAAGGCTGTTCAAGCAGAAACATCATGAATGATTTTATTCCATTGTTTTTATTCGTTATTTTAGCTCGCTTTGCAAATATTATTCATTTATTTAACGTGATCAAAGTTTTTCTTTTGTTGGCACCACGAAGGAATGACGATCATTTTGATCGACGTGGACTCAGGCTGGGACAATGATTTTCCTTCGTTTCTTTAATTTTCACGTCCCTTATCCACGTACAATATATTACAATGGTACAAACATTCACTTTTATTGAAAATATACATTTCACATTGTTGTATACATGGGATATAGATATTCACAATTAGTTTTGGTTCATCGTGTCTAATAAATATGACGATGTCAAGGAGAATATCGATTGATTTTGGTATACTGATTTAGCGATTTATTTGTATTGGAATGTGCACCCTGATAGCACGTGTATAAACCGTTATTATGTAAAAGATTGAAATAATTTAATAGAACTTTTCATATGTATTTTTCATTGGAAATGGAAAATTTTTATTACATTTTTTGGCAAGCTTGATATTTTTTTTCAGATATTTAGAAATACCGGTGAAAGTTATTTGAAATTTCGCGGTATCGCAATGGAATATAGATTTACAGGTATTTCCAAAAAATTATCATCTTTACATAGAAATACTCTAGTATGTATATGCTGACAGGGTGTAGCATTAATAATAAATAAAATCATATGAAAATATCAATGATAAAATGCTATTGCATCAGTTTATCAATAATTAACGTACAGCTGTCGCGTAAAGTTTTTAAATCGTAGGAAGTTTTTGTCCGAGAAGATGGCGCTGCTCTTGTACTACGTTAACGAAAAGTCAAAGTGGCGACTATTTTGTTAGAAGTCCTCGGGTTTTGTGGCCGTAATTAGTCGACAGATATAAAAAAAAGGTTCACACTAAAGTTAGAAATATATACTTCAATAAAGTGCGACAGATAAACGTTAATGGAATGTAGATTACTGATACCGTTCTACAAGGTACGAGGCCTCCATTTGATAAGTAACCTTATGCGGTTTATATTAGTGTAATTATTGTATCAGCTACTTAAGATTAATTAGTATGCGTTTGAGATTGAGGAGATGAGAATTATTAATTACTACTAAAATTTAGAATAAAAAAGTCAGCAGTTTTTCTACGAACCAGTGACATTGCCGTTCATCCAATGTCCTCCTATTTGTTGCTTCCACTTGCGATAACTCATCATCCTCGATCCCTTTGTACACTGACGTAACATTAAGCGCGTCCAATTATCCAAATTTACGCGAAAAGCCACCGAATTCATCTTACTTTAACAACAGAAGAAAAATGGTCGTTGGGCTATAAGATATGTATTGCGTACATCGAATCAGCCTTTAACAATAACAGCTGTTTACTTCTCTTATGAGAATGGTAAGGATCAGTTACATATCATAACGTATTTCAAAGGATAATACGTGAGATGAATTTTTGTACAGGTTCAATTATTCTTTTAGATTGAGCTAATTGATCGATAAATATTTTGACGCGTGGATAAATGAAAAAAAATAATAGGCAAATCTTGTTTCGAATAAAACGATTCTGAAGCTTCGCAAGTCATCCGCAATAGCGGTTGTGTCGTAGTATTACGCGTGACGATTTTGGTTTTAAATGACTTTAGTCAAACTATTTTCTGGATGCTCGTCTTCAGACGTTTCCGGTTCGGTATTCAATTTACTGAAGTCACGGGTGTTTGGCCTTTTTTTGAAAAATTTAAAGCCTTTCGTCTTCCGAGTCTCCAACAGATTCGAAAGCTTGAAGTTCTCACGTCTTTCTGCCTCCCACCGCATCCTTCTGCGTACCGTCAACAGGCATCCTGTTTTAAAAAATCACATCGTTTTATTTCCTGCATTTATTAAAAATTCGCGTCTGCATTTTGTGGGTTAATATTTCTCATTGTGTGCACTCACCTACTTTTTTACTTTAATATTCAATTTTTAGTGCCACTATACTATACGGTAGATTCCAGTGTGTGATAAATGTGCAAGTGAATACGTAGTGGCCATATGAGAAATAAATAAATGTGCTTGAAGACAAATTATATCACAATGTAATCTTCTACGATTGATATAATTAGAGGAACTAAAACTGCAGAAAACATCGATGAAGCAGGAGGTTGCACATACGTAACTACAAAAGGAATAGGAAGCCTGGGTAAGAAACTTAAATATAATTCGCAACTAAATGTATTTTTTTTTATGTATTGCAATAAATAATAAATCGAGTAGTAAAAATATAGGTAAGAATAACAGAGACAAGTACATGTAATAAATAAGTTTTACGAGAAATAGATTCTCTAACCTTGAGTGCATTCAAGCCAGAGCTTTTTTTTTACAGTTATTTACGGGACATTACAACACATATGTTACGTGATAAGAATTTGTTGCGTTTTAATCACAGTCTTGGTGGATGTAGCCATTTAAAAAAAATTATAAAATTCGCATGATCTCATTTTTTTTTTGTTGAAAAATTAGTAAATACGTATAACTTGTTCCAGGCCCTGTAGAATTTACAGTATATTTCCTACTTCAGTAATGAGTTTTCAGTATTGAAAAATGAATGGAATTATATAAGTATCTATAAATCAGAAATAACAAGTATTTGTATTACTTGTCATGCGAAGGGTCACAAAATAATGATCACTGCTTAGATCATTTAAGTAAACTCATTGTCTATCTCAAAAAAGAAAACATACATACAAACATAACAGTCAATGAGATTACCATTCTCATTCCATCGGGTCAGGTGAAAATTAAGGAAATGTACACAGTGCATTACAACTTAAGAGCTTAAGAAACAATACTGGTACGACATTGCACTTAAGAGTAATTAATCTTATAAACATTTAATTGAAAATAACTTTAAGCAATAGATGTAAGTTAAGCCTGATATATCCATGCTTGTGAATTATCTA
>JARQSV010000329.1:803117-832744 GCA_030142285.1 Calameuta idolon | reverse complement strand
AAATTCACGAATTCCTCACGTATACTCTCTCTGCAAGTCTTCATCTCCTCTGTCAACTTTGATATTGTATTCTTCATGATCTCGTTAGATCTCTTTAGATTTTTGTACGCTGTAAGTAAATGTTATCAAACATTCTATAGATCCTTTCCAGTATAGTTTCTAATTCTAAGATATGCGTACCTTGTCTCTTGTAAATCTCATTCTTCTCTACAGCCCGTTTCAATTGCTCCAAAGGTTTTAATGCTCTTCTTATCCAAGTACCGTCCGAATAATCATTTTCCACAACAACTAATTGTCCAAACATATTCTCGTAATCATTTACGTACTGGTCCAGTCGATCCACTGCTGTGAGCCACTTCTTGTCGCGGCATAGATTCTTATTAGAAATTTTAAAAGACGTACCAATACGTGAATCCATATTAAAAACTCTATATAACCTCTTTCAATTGATTAATAACGAATCATCATGTTCAACTTTTTTATAGTCATTCCATTTCTTCCTCATTCATGTGTCATGCTGCTTTGAAATCCGTTGACAGACGACATCACGTTAATTTGAAAAGTATAAAGAATATCGAAAAAAAAGAGTATGGATTTGATCTAAAATAAAACATCAAAGATATAACTTATTAATGACAACGTATGAATGAACTTTATCGAGTTCCTATATAAGTGAAACTCTGAAAACTATTCGTTAACTCATTTTTCTCATAGAAGATTTGTTCGAATTGAATTTTAGAAAAGAATTGTTACATTTGATTTTTAGATATAAAAGTCGTTATAAAATAATTCAAGTATCAGTGGCGCTTATCATCATTCAAACGTTCAAAGCGACCACGCATGCGCACACCATCAATTCTACCTACAACTGTGACGCGTTCGCTTCTCCGAGAATTCGTTTGCTTAATAACATTCCAGAATTCGAACTCGATTATTCCCTCATCAGGAGGCGTAGAAGCGTGAAAGAGCCGCTTAAGTAAACCTAACCTATTATAAAATCATGCCAGTCGCATCACCAGAACTAATGTCACTAAGGGCCACTTATTGCCAAGCCGCAATGCAGTGAACAACTATCCTCTTTAATTCCATATACGATGTAGCTACCACGTGCTCTTGTGTACACGTACATAAAGCATACATACAAGATTGTAGCTAATCCAATAAAGATACAAACTTCCCGGTCCACGAATTGAACCATTTCGATGATTATTGGATGGGATGAAGTCATCGCTTGATTGAAAAATTTTTGTTGGTTAGTTTCTCTTTAATCCTTTTCTTAATAAGATATCAACGTCGCAATGGAAGAAACTTATGTTTTATTTTATTTGCAGGACCAATCGAGCGATGAGGTTGGAAATTTTGAGACTTTCCATGTTTCCTGTATCAAAGGAGGCTCAAATTAGATGTCTGTATACCAAATTCCATTGTCATTGACTGCAGCGGTACGTAGGCCATCTTTGGTACTCAGGTACTTTAATACTCGGTAACCATACGAAACGTACGTATCTGGACGTCTGCTGGCACAAAGCAAAGTGAGTTTAGTTTTTGAAGCTGTCGGATGTGCTGGAGCGGTGTAGCGCGCTGAGTTACATGCATGACTCTGCGTACGTCGAAGGATGACTTGAAAGATCTTACTACGGGATTGTCAGCCGAGATGAACGCCGCTCAAGAGATCGTTTCAGGATCGGCGAGAGATGCTGTAGAACCCTGCCAAGAAATCTGGTATAATAAGCCCTTAAAAATGGGCATTAAAAAATTACCTGCAGTGGATTAGAAATGAAGTAAGGAAAACAAATTTTTTTTTTCTTTACATCCCACTTCACATTGACAAATCATTAAGAGACGTCGATGGTCCTTTACGACGGATACACTTTTTGTACTTGTAGGTTTCTAAAAAATTTTTTAAATATTTTTTTATCAACATCTTCCCGCTCCCTTGACCATTCTTATTCGGAACGTCTTAAGACGCCCCTGTACCGTCCCGACCTGAACCCTCTACCCCATACTTCACTTCATGGGGGTATTATGGATCACGAAATCGTTTGATGAATAGGATCGCACACCCTAACGATCATTCTAAATCCTGATAGGTTCGACGTATACATATAAATACCATCAATGATTGGTAAATGTTTGTACAGTGATGTCTTGACCAGAGGTTGTCCGCCATGGCCATTATAATCCAACTCTCTATAGACTTTTCCTTTTGAGTAGTATCTATAGTATACCTATTCATTTTTAAAAGTTTCGCATCCTTTTTTTGTATACATCCTTTCAAGGGCTTTCGATACTTTATTCGGAACATAAGGGTCGACAGGATGGAGTGAATCTAATTTTCTTTTATTCTCACATAAATTTTCAATGGATCCATTCTTTTGTATATATGTATATACAATACATAAATCCATATATAAACGATATGTGGTGTTCGGTATATTTTGAACATAAGCTTTCGAAACCGTTGAGCATCCTTGCCATATGATGGTCGTTATAATAAAATGATCTTTCAGTCGTGAATGTTCGCCATTAAGCGACATCTCATTTGGCATTGTCTCTAAATGACTGCCATTGGTATTCCAATGGGTACCTTTATATGCTCGTGAAATAATAATAAATAATATATAATTGGGTATATTTGTCGCTAGTAAATTTATACTGACAGGCCAGTGTCTTACGTTGGGAATGAAGTGTCAGGAATCTATCAAAGAGCATAGCCATTGATTAATCTCACAGACAATCCTCGTGTGAATGGTGAGCATAAATTTGATATTATTTAAGAGAATAATTTATTGAACAAAGAAAAACGTGTGATAACGATTGATTAATGATTTACAGAGTGGATGGACCACTTTGGGATAAATTGCTTGAAGAAAACTATACTTTCTTACCATTGCACTGATAAGAGATATCTTTGGGAGGATTCGAATGCTCAAAGGATGCATCTAGTGGTACTGAACTATACCATAATGCCTCTCAATAATGATCTCTTAAAAGGTACTTCAACGAATCACTTCAGGTAACGCTTTTAAGATACTCTGTTTAATCTATCTTTACTCTATAAGCCCTATACCTAATACTACTGTCATTGCATCTGTTTCTATATTTTTATAAATTTTCTAAAATTTTTATAAATCAAGTAACGATGATCATTGAAAATTTTACAGTGCCCGAAATAGCCATGAAATTTGGATATGGAATTTAGTTTACAAGTCTGCAGACGATAAACGCGAAGGAGTCATCGATTGGGATTTATTCAATAGAAAAATAATGATCCGCTCTTGACGGCCATCCCGAATGATAATTTATTTGTCGTGGATTGGTCCATCGGCCGATCAAGGATCGTGGCTATCGAGAAGCGATTCGTCTCAATCATGTCACGGGCATCGTACGTTACGTCGGCAACATCCTGTGGACCATTAAAAACCACTCCCTCCGTATCCTTAAGGATTCCTACTCACTCTCTCATAATGGCATTCCGTAATTCTCTCTCTGTCGTTTATTCCTTGCACTAACCTACTCACCAGTCGACCCCATGGTGCCGACCTACCCCATGGGTTGATCAATCTCAGTCAGTCCTGTACATAATCGAATTGATTTGACCTCTTTGCCACTTTGTACCACGTGGAGGTTACATAGTGAGAGCACGTGTTACATTCCACATATGACACAGTACGCATACGTAATATATACAGACATAAAAAAAATCAGTGCCATTAAAAAAATTCCTGGATCATTATAAGTACATCAATTTTATTGACTAATTGATCCAAGTATGCCGAGGCACTTGTGTATGCTGATTTTTTTTTTCTTTTCATTTCACAGAACGATGGTTCAAGTGTATCCGGCGATGATGATTCAGTTTATCATGGTTCGTGACTACCGTATCGTTTTTGGCCTAGTTTCTCTACTGATTATTTTTTTAATGACTGCTGTGGCGTGTCGAGCCGCTTTTGCTCTCAAGGGCAATTAAAGGATCGGCACCGAATACTCCATTTTGGTAATATAATGGCATCCTCTCTTCTTTTTATTGTCGTTTTAATTATTATCTGGTCATTTTAGTCGCTTCCGAAATGTCATCCTGAGGAAGTGCCATGGGGACTATTGTAAGTGGATTCACTATACTAATCGGGCACACAGTACGTCGTAAGTCAATTGACAGTTGACACGACCCAGGACGTGCCTTTTCCGTTGTGGAAGTTTCGTTGGGCACTCCCATGGCATAGAAGTGCGCTCAATCGGGGATCGATTCGATGCGCGCCGATCAAATCGATATCGTCGTTGATTAGTTGGATTTGAAAAAGGTAAAAAAAAGGTTTTTCTCCTAAATTCATTTTTTTTATTAATACATTCAATTCGGAGAGGTCGCTCCATTAACTTATTGGCACTCTAGGTACATTTTATATATTTTATATATCAAAAGGAACATGGAGGCTACCCGTGAGTTTCAATCCTCTGTAATATAATTTTACCAAGAAAGTCTTATTGCTCCATGAAATAAATGCAGGGCCCTTAAGTATAAACCTTTCTTGCTTTGGTTTCGTATTAGCCCGAAATACAAGACAGTCCCACAACAATGGAGCATCATATATCACTGCAAGTTCTCTTTAAGAGTTCTGGCATTGCCCTCGAAAAGCCATGGAGCCGTTCGGAACGGAGAGCAAGTATCTTTACATATGGAATTTTATGGCGAGACTGTTCCAGGCCACATCAGTAAGAAATAATAATATTATGTAGAAGATTTTGAGACACAAAACTCAGTGTTGCCATAGAAACAAAATATACTTTATTGGAACAATCTGATTAGGCAGGACCCCTCTATTCAGATAATCCATTATATTAATTTATACTTGGACTTTATTTATTTTCTACTTGCACCTCACTGTGGGATGGTACACTCTTCTTTAATGTATGTCCCATAGAAAAATCTTAATGGTGCAGTTTATACGGTGCGACATCCGGACTGGAGCGTCGTACCCTAGACACAGAATCGCCTTCATTGTGAATAACAGGGTCCCATTGTACCAAAATCCTTTTGTATACCTGCGTGCCCTTAGTATTACTCTGTGCAACGGCTTCCACCTTAACCAAACAAGGGCCCAAAAAAGTACACAGCCTATATATGACCCAAACAAATTTTTACCCAGTACCTAGGTAAAAGCAACCTAGCGAAAGATGATCCAGCTTCATCGTACAAGACTAGGTGTCAGATACTCCTGGTAAGACGACACAATAAAATATTGAAGAACTTCAAGACCCAAACGTCTGAAATATCAGTGTGGGAGCTTCGTAAAATTGAGGTCGTACACATTATCATTAAATGGCATAATTTTTATAGAAATTTTTTTTATAACCGACTATGCCAAAAGTTTATCTATTTTTTTTTTACAGTGCACATGGTTTGGATCATTTGAACTCACGCCAGGATATCTACAGGGGTTGAGGACAAGGAGGAGAAGCGGGGTGGAGAAATACGGCGTGGCTAATTATGTAAATTGCGATTGGACTAAATTAATTGGCTCTTGGTATAATTGAAGGTACCTGCTGTTTGATCGATAGGGAGTCGGGTAACCTCAGACTATTTCTCCACTGTCTGGAATGTCAAAATTCATGAACGTTATCATTCCTCGTCGTTTATGTTATCTAATTTTTATTAGAAATAAATCGTTGGCGATAAATTTATATCAATCAAGCAAGATTATTAATATACTGTATAACGTGTGTTATCGTTCTTGTCAATGGGTTACGATCACTGTCTTAATTGTGTCGATGATCCTTTTCTCTTTTAATTGTCAAGATCTTTCTTTTCTTTTTGATATGTTTTTAACGCAGAAGCAACCACCGTCTTCTTACTTCGCGCTCTTGGATCACTCACGATCGGTAACGCAAGTGTAGGTAACCGCATGACGATAATGACTGTTATTTTATCGTGAACGGTAATGCTCTCGCTTAAAGTCGCTCTACTTATACGCATTATCCTGGTAAAACTACGGGCCCGTCTTCGAGCAATCATTTTCAAGCGTCATTACGAAATTGCTTTGGCAAATGAAATGCGAGGGTTGGCTGCACTGCACTTATACTGAGATTTATTATAAATCAAAGATATTTCCATTTACACGCATCATCGTGGATATATATAAATTTACGAAGTAACATCGAAAGTCGATTTATAATATGGATCGATATAAATTGATATTGGTTCAATGTATTGGCTATCGATTGATTTTTCATTAAATCATTTATCCTCGTCTATTTTATTTTTTTTTTTTTCAGAAAACTATAGTTCACGCGTACAGTCGGACGTATTATGGTTCAATGACTGCATCGATGTCCAATTACACAGCGCAAACGTAGTGAGAAAGAAAGTAACTTGCGGCAGTAAAAGTGACGACTGAAAAAATTATTAATCTCGTTCTTTGATTGGTTAACAGGTTTCTGCCTTCCAGGAATTTGGTACATTATGGCAATGCTGCATCAAACCCATCTCTTGGTATCTAAGTACAAATTGACGTGGGATACGCTTCGACGAATTTTATCGTCACCCTTAGAACGCCAACTTCACTCGTAACTGAGTCGAAGTGATACAAAAAAAAAGTATACGCCACAAAAAAAAATGAGATAATGTAGGTTTTTGGAAAAAAAAATTTTTTTCAAAATCACTAACATTCCATCGACTCCCAAGGTATCTTTATTGTCGAATACACGCGAACGACATTGTTTACGGCCGTCGATAATAATTTATCGTATATTTCGCCTGCTTCTTATCAGTCTTCTTCTCCGTCACTAATTTTGTTAATGAGACATCCTGACGCCTACATGTAAAATTTTATTATTTTCCATATTTTTATCTCAATTCACGATTGCGCTTTCAGAGGTCGCACATGGATAAGGAAGTGCTGTTTCTTATCGTGAATTTTTGTCAGCTCATAAATTTCGCACGTTCGGGTAACGACCTTTTACGTTCCGTGTAAATTTTTCTTTCGCGTTGCTCTTACTGCGCTACGTACACATTGTACTCGTACCGAAGTTTGCCTGGAAATGAATTTACGAGGCCATAATCGCCAATTGAGATGAGGACTCGGGGCTGCGTGCAATCGGTCGGCCTTGTGGCAAAACGTTGCACTCTGTTCACGTTGCGAATTACTCTGTATACACATAGGAGCATGTACATATGAAAGCCGTGCGTATATATAGACATACAGAGTAAGTTAAAAAAAAAAATGCAATGCCAATAGAGGTCTGTTGAGAATTTTATCAGTATGTCAAATCGTAAGGCGTCACATTTATAGAATAATTCTTATTTTATTCCACGTCAAGACTACCCGAGCGTCTTGCACAGGCGCCAGTCAGTATGCGCTTTCATATGACGTGTACCGACGCCCCTCTTTCTGCCACGAGCGTCCATACCCAACGGCTACTCATATTCAATTTTAATTTTTTCTTCTATCGGATCGCTTAGATCGCCGAACGATTGTATCGATGACGAATTTTCATCTCAGCGATGACGTAGTCAATATGGCGGCCACATTGTTGCGCAAACGATTGATCGCGCGAGTTGGGACGAAAAATTTGAAACGCGGGACATCTGTTTTATTTAAACTTCGTCAAGCAATCGAGTGGGATTTACTCGCATCTGTGGATTATCAATTGTAAGGAGTATCAGTAAAGAGCAACGCCTGGCGTCGTACATAATTTTTTCTTTTTTTTTTAATCGTATTTTAATCAACTCGCTGTTTACGTTACTCCGGGTAATACGTACGATATAATTTATGTCTTAATATACTATGTTTTCGATAAATAATTATATATCGCAATTGTTAAGGGATACTTGATTCAAGAGAAATGCTTGCTTTTTTTCTTCGATTCTTGTAATTACAGTCATTAACATGTCGGTGGGTCATATGCGTGTGTATTCTACCAATATCTTCGGTGCAACGGGGTACGCTTCTTTTTATCATGCGAAAGTCAATGCACATTATGCATATGTGTGATCTGCCAATATTTTTGCAGGCTTCATTTATAATGGCGCCAGTCTGTCAGTACGGTGGAACGGTAGCTAAGTGATAAAGGCAGAAATGCACTTTTCACTTCATATTCTCTTCCTGTGCATCTCTCGGGTGGTCCTATTGATGATGCAATTTTTCATGCACTTTTTATGTACGTCTCTCTCTCTCTCTCTCTCTCTCTCTCTCTCTCTCTCTTGTACTCTCGAGAGATTAATAGCTCCGAAGATGGGAAAGAAGATACGAAGGGTAGATGATTGTTATTGTTTATTAAAAAAAATATTGTATTTTATATTTTTTTAAAGGCATTTCGTATCCGAATATTTTTTTATCTCGATGTTCACCTTTCTTTATTGTTAATTGTATCACGTAGTAGAATTTCAATGACAATAGGAGTAATCGATGATATATTAATATCTGTGCGAGATTAATAATTGATATATTAAATATTTTACATGGTCTCAGATTTTGATTTTTTTTTCTTTTTGTTTTTAGCCGGCGTAGGAACACCGTATCGAATTGCGATCTTCGGTCGAAGAGCTGTTCGATAAATTCTTCATCTAGGTGGAACCACTTACAATGGGGAACACCTTTTCGTGATCGCATGTTTGCGGCACGTGAAATAGTGTCCAAATTATAGGTCAGGGTGTATAATTCGACGAAGCGTCGAGCTGAGTCGCGGTTTGAGAAAAACAAAAAAAGAAGAAGAAAGGGGGAAAAGTAATAAAAGAGCCATTTCTTCGAGCAGACGAGTTAAGGCTAATATAGCACCTTCGTTTTGTATGCTTTTCTTCACCTTTATCATGTCTCTGATCTTTGACTAGGCTTTTACACAAATTACAATTTCAAATCTCCCGCTCAATCATATCGATACTTCTCACAGAGTCGATATCTTCTACGCTGAAATCGAAATCATAAGGCTCGGTTAAGTCGCGTCATGTTCTAGTCGCTGTATGGGATTCTTGATCGATCGATTTCTCTCAATGGGGTTAATGGATCGAACGTTGATCAGTTTTTCTTTAAGTTTCACTGTTCACACTGCTCGCTGTACACTGGAAGAATGCGGGTGTAAATACACAAGTATGTAAACAGTCACTTTCAGTTTTCCCCATAAAATCCAGGTACTCGTTACACAAGATAAACTGGAATAAAATTCAAAGCGGTCCTAATCACGATTGTTTGTTTAATATTAAAAGATCTAAATAGCCGTTCGATTGACTCATTTAAAGTAGAAAAGTGTTTCAGTAATAACTGACAGTAGTCCTTGCGCCGGTATTTAACAGCGTCTCGCGACATAACCTTAATTTTTGACAATTAACCCGCGATAAGATTTACCTTACAGTTTATATATAATCGATAAATACCGAGTCATGTTAAAAGAGCAATGACACTCTTTGCCGTTGGTATATATTGACTTTTAGCTTACGAATATTACCGACTGGTACTGACCCTGCCGACGTGACGCCATATTGCAAATATATTTACTCAAAATCACAACTAATATTTCAAATTCATATGCCGTACTTTATTCTTATTGTTGTGTCTTATATTTAATTATCATTTTTTAAATATTATATTCAACTGTCTCACGTAGTAACTATGTTACAGGCACAGTAAGGAGGAAGAAGTCAGCTAGGAGCCAAGAGAGGTTATGATACGTGTATAACCAGTTAATGGGCCACTGGGCCAGCACGCGGTCCACAATCCACATCTCCACGGGGCAACGATTGGTCATTGTACGCGTGTCTCCTATAGATCCTCCTCGACACCCTGTTCCTCTGGATCACGGATCCCTTCACGCCTGATTTATCCCCGGGATTCCGAGCTGATTTTATACGTCAAGGAAGACAGCCTACTAGGAACGACTATAGTGGAATAAAATTATTCTACTGCTATGCTACATATCAGACAGATAAATTCTTCAAGCGTACAATAGGTGCTTGATCATTGATATTCTTGCAATTGTTTTTAGGTTATGTTTGATGGACTACGTCGCAACGGGAATACGTATTTAACGTATGAATTACCTAGTCAGCATTGTAACAGTGAATGTTTTGTGCCGTGCAGCATGAAGTCTAGTAGTTTTGATCATTGCTGGTATGTATACATGTCTATTAATAAGAAAGGGACTCAGTCGAGAGAATTCATCGAGCTTTTTCACCACTTGAAACTCATCTGCCAATCAGCCGGCTCTTCGCCATACTTCGCCGTGCGAGACGTAACGCAGAGTGTTGTACGTGAACTTAAGATTTGACCTCACGTCACATAAATTCATTCGTCGCATCCCGGTATTTAAGCAATCTGATTTACGCTCGGTCAGGATTCACCAAAGGATGGTTTTCACGCCTGGTATCGTGAATGGCGTAGAGTCTAGCACGTTGGATCAGTTCCATTGTTCCGTCTGTACAATGATAGAAATCATTGGTACACCGCTGGAAATCGTTATACGGTAGTCGCCTATAGTCAGTGTATATATACATATATAAGAGGATGATTATTTAAAAGATAAGAAAATACTTGAAGCCTTCAGAACGAAGACAGTAGTTGAAGGATGTTTTAGATTATCCTTAAATTTTATTCTTGATAAGCTTTTGGCAATTGGGGTAGAGTTTTTTATCAATTAAAAAAATTCGATCATCGACAGCTGACAAATAGCTTACAAGACATCTTAATGAGAATTTCCTGTTAAATGTTCTATGGGAAGGTTGTGAACTATGATTCCTTGAGTCTTCAGGCACAGCATCCGCTCTGTATCTTATCTTGTGTGTCTTGTGTGATCTTTCGTAGAATATCAGTTCACGTCTTTGCTTATGTCATAGGATTTATGTCTTATTCAAGTAGATCCTCCTTTTTTTTTCAAATCTTTTTCTCTCCTTTTCAGATCATCTCAACTTGCTCGCGCGGCTGGTTCGCCAATCTAACCAATGGCTGTACGTTTGGCGGATTCGACGCGTGTCTTGGTCTACTTTATGGGGATGCAATGGACCTGATGTGCATCCGGGGATGCGTCGACAGACTCCACCTACCGCTCCACTGGGAGACTATAAATTCTTCAGCTCTCCCACTTTTACCGCTATCACTCGCGTTGCGGCAGCCTGCGAGTCCGCACGCCCGAAACAGGCTCCCCACGTTCACTCTTATGTTCTGTAGTTTATTGACGCTTTTGCTCCGTTTTATTTTACTACGTTAACACGCTGGCTAAGCTCCGATCGAACCCTCGTACGACAACCGCGAACCGGTTACCGTCTGTCGCGTGAAGAAATTCCTAGTGTCTTATTCGTGCTTTACATAAAATTCGCGAAACAGACATCGACGATTATCCGCAAATACATTCGGGCCGATACAAATATGTACACTTTAAATTTATTGTGTGAATTGGTGCTCGTGTCTTCATGATAACTATGTGAAGATCGATCGAGTCCATTTTTTTTTTAACCGAAGATTTCGTGCTTTTATGTGAATCCGATTGAAATGTTTCTATATAATATGTTACTGGAACGTATTTACATAATTGGATTAGGAGATTGTGTATGATGGTACGACTTTGTAGATAAGTAGCGACATTTCTTTATGATTAATGATTCTGTGCACTTTAACTTGATTGATGTTAATCAGATTAATTTGGATTTAAAGGTATCGAATAATTGACAGTAGGCTTATACCGGGCTTTGTATAAGAGTCCTTTAATAATTTAAACTTGCCGCCTTTTCTGCTTACTGGTACCCACTGTATAATCAGCGTAATGACGATCACTTAATTTTCATGATCTAATTCAATTTTATACAACAAATCATTATTTAATCTGTCAAAGTCACGAGTGTCTCTTTCTCTCGTACGAAGGCATCAATTGCCGGCGAAACACGTGTCATCCTTGCGTAATAACGAAATGACTTATCGTAGATGTAAAATCATTGTAAATTCGCACGTGCGGATCGAGAAACCAGTACGCAAGTCACGACTGACGTTTCTGGATTAAGATAGCCTGACGAGGCGGATGAGAGATCTATTAAAAAAAAAATAATATAATCATTAATCAGAAACAGTATTTAGAGCTATTAAAAATAATATAATCACTACTGTAAACTCGATTATCACGATTCTCATGAAACTTCTAAATCTTGAGATGAATTAAAATAGATCACTACCGATCTTATCTGTATGGATCAATCGCAGCATCCAAAGTGCATCACGCGCATATATATTACACACGGTCAATCAAATCCTCCCTATAAAGTCATCGAGCTGGTCAATACGAATGGGACTTCCGTTTGACCACCGTTTAAGCCAGGATGATTTGATCCAATCATAACTCATCTAACGGTCAGGGGAGATTCGATCACGTATTTAAAATCGAACAATAATGAAGGCCTCGTCGTGGAAAAGCTCACAAAGAGTGCCGCCCAAATGGTCCAGCACTTAAGAAAATCTTCCGTGAGATTTTCATCCGGAGAACATCTTCAGGATGCAAGTGGTACCGGCACCATAAATCCTACCGGTTCCGAACGAATCGATTGGTTTATCGGTAAGGGAAAAAGAAAAGAGGAATAACAATAGTATAGTCGACCGAAGAGACCAAAAACTAATTGAACCCATAAGAAATGGGACTTACGTATTTGTTCTCGCATAAATTCATAAGGGGACCCATGGGTCGTTCGAAACGCTTTTTAAATAAGATTACCGTTCGCTGCATTCGGTACCTTTGGTCTTGTATCTATGGGACACCATAAACGAGTAACACTCGGTTAACGCGCTACTTCCCTAAGCGCTTCGGCCGCGGTCCGTGTACGCGCATAGGTGCGTGCATAAATATTTATGTGACACGTTGTACCAAGCAAGGACCCCAAAAAAGGCCCCAAGCTAATTAAATGCAGAGCCGCTGCAGAGCGAATGAAAAAATTATTTTAGTCAAAATCTGTCAAATTTATTTTATATATTTTTCTAGAAATTAATTTTTATTCGTAAGGCTACCTCGTACGCGGTACCGGGAGATTCATGGATTTTCTACGAAATCTGCTGAATGCCATCCGCAATCTGATACAATTTTCTATGGCGTCGTTCGTATCAGTGAATCGACGTGGAATATGTATATCGACGCGGGACGTCGCGACGTTCAATTTCGGGTGAGTATTTAAAGATTCTTTTTAATATTCGAAATTTTTTTTTTTTTTAACGTCTTATTTAAGACTCATAAATTTCATTATTTACGAGTCAAAATAACTTCGTCGCGAATGCAGTATTGGATTTTACGAAAAATTATATCTGTCAGCCGATAACCGCAACTGCGAGTTTGCTTGTCGTTAAACATTGGTTTTTGTATTACATACGAAACCGCAGAACGTTTAACTTGGCGCAACAGTGTCCAACGCAAAATCCATACACAAAGATGACTTTTATGACGGACAGTTGACACGTACCGACGATCACGTGCTTCGTTTGAACTACATGAGTCGTTACAATGTCCGTAATTGTAAAAGATAAATAAAATAATCACCGTATAATTATACCTATGGGTATAAAATATATTTTGAAAAGTTTGAAAAAAAAAAAAAAAGCAAAAATTGTCTATGAAACAAAAACATCTAATTACCCAATTTTATCAAGGCTACGCTATTGTTCAAAATTACGACCGTCGCCGTTTACACTTTTGAACAATGTACATAGAGAGATACGTGTGTCCGAAGTAAAATAAAAAGAATTATATATTCTCATTGTGTGTATACATATATATACCAAGGATAGAAAGATCAACGAGGACTCATTGACACGTCACTTCCTTTGATCTTCGCCGCCACTTTTCATAGTCAAACTCCACGAATTTAATATTCACTTCTCGTCTTTCCCGAAGATGCTACCAAACCGCGGAAATTGAAGGGCATAATTAATTAGGAGAATAAATAACGCTTCGTCTTCCAGCGCGTTCATCAAAAAAGCACACATGAATATATGAGTGATTAAGAAACGAGAGAAGACAAGAAAGAATAGGAAAAAAAAGAGCGGGAAAGGTAATAAGATTTAAAATAAAATTTTTTTTCTTTTTTTTTTTTTTAATGATCAATCAATAATATTCTTAGGTACTATCCGTATGCCGTAACAGTGGGAACGCCTTGTATGTACGGAATAGCATATCGGCATGCTACCGCACAAGGAATTCTATTGAGAAGCTATATACAGTACATGTCACACTCATCGTGACTGCTGGGCGAAAGTAATTATTTCATAATTCCACCGAACGATATCCGATAAGGAATACCATCGGACGGAAGAGCATAAACACCCTTACGCGATGCAGAGCATCTTCAGGCACGATGCCATCATCAACATCAGGCCCACTCTTGCGAGCTCGTTATCGAATCGAGCATAAGACCGTTTCTATGTCGCTATCCAAGCCTATTAAAATAGTACATGCCCTTCCGAGCCTATGCAGCAACGCGGACCCAATGGGCCCGATCGACCAACTCGATGCAACTTTTAAAACAAAGAATAGAAACGATTTCCTAACTGAAACTCCTATGGTATCTCTTCCTTATTATACTGTAGCTAGAATCCTTCTTGGATCGAATATATATTACGTATACGTATATGGTATAGTATACGTACAGTATTTAAATTATTAGATTCTTCGTAGTACACATTAAGGAAGTGTGGTCGGGCTTTGATGACTTTTTCATTGCCACGCGATAAGACCGATAAGAATTATTTATAGAGATTAATTGGTAGTTCATTGTATGCTATACTGTATTGAGACTATCGAAGATTTTTTAGATAGATTTTTATTGCTCGGTTTTTTTTTTTTTTTGGGGAAAATTTTCTTCTCTATTATTTTGGGGTATTTTCTCAGGACTTTCGTAAAGTCGCGTGTGAATCGTCCGGTCGCACGATAGTCACTGCCAAAGACCTTGAGTCTTTACGTCGCTGAGATACGGATGCATCCGCAATGTATTCTGTCGACGTTCCTGCGATAACCTCGGCATTCGAATGCTCAATGAGGATTCGACTTTGCGGCTGGATCGGGATGGGTTAGCACATACATGTACTAATAGTGTTCTTTGGTTACGTGCGAATATTGTCAGGGTGCAGCGAGACTGTTAATGAATAATTAATTGACGATTACAAAAGCAGCACAGAGCATTTACCTATATTCGTTATATTTATATAAGAAATTGACATGTCGTATACTGTCGGTATGCATCGTAACTGGATATGAAAAATGTGTCATTGGGATTGAGATAAAATTTTTATTTTTTTTTTCTTATTTTTTATAGATACTTAATCATCTTTTATCGTTTTTGATTTTATTAGCACCGCAGGGCGTTTCTCTTGCGCGGTAACGGACGCTGGTATTTACTTCTCTTGCGAAGTCTCGTGCTCTCTCATTCTCTCTTGCTCCTTTAAATACGTCGTGACGAGCGAAACTCTTGCAACTGGGTATACGCCCGTTCACACAGAAACTACCGCTTGGTCCTCACCAGTGGGAAGTCATCAGATAAAAATATGTAACGTCGTAACTCCTGACCGCCGGCCAGAAACCGTGGAACATGTAAGATTACGTATAAGACATAAAACGGTGTGCTGTTTATTTTTTAGTCAATCTTAAGATAGGCTTTGACGTATGGATTTCGAATATGCTACCGCCGCCGGTCCCCAGATCATTCTTGTCTTCTGGTGCATACCTGATCGTACGTCTGGGATTGGCGAATGTATGAAAGGAGAGCTGTAATTATCCGTGCAAAAAAGAATATAATAAAAGAGCACTGCGTTTCAAAGTACCGGTAACGGGTGCCTCGATAAACGTCGAGATTACCTTTGTCGTACTCGTGCTAATTTCCGGTTTCAAAATAAATACAGGGGAAATATATAGTACGCGTATGTTGCTGGTACGTTTCAGTTGGCATCAAAGCTCGCGCCTGTTTTGCTTTATAATACAGTTGGTATTCGTGATATTTACTTTTGGAAGTTTTCATTTATACGGCTTTAGTGAGTTATGCATATTCTTGGAAATCGTGGATTCCTCTCGTTGTGTGCTAGGGTTAATTTCACGGTTTGAACAGTCAAGAATGCCTCCACGAGAAGATGGCGTCAGGGTGAGTTTCTTCACGGATTTACAGTATAGCAAATCTATGAAATTTCAATTCGTGTTCTACGTTCCGTCTGATCTTATGAGTATTTCTGTCGATCTGTATCTATGTAGTATCGCACGCACCGTTGACCGGTGGGTGATCTGCGACCCTCCCATTAAACAGCCCATTTTACGATGCTCTTGTTGAACAATACGACATGTATAATGGAGGCCCACGCCCTGACCCATAAAACACTCGAACAACGAGAATTTAATATCATTTGTCGCTGTCTAAAATTTAAGGACCATAGTATCGATTTCTGATCCCTTTCGATTATTATAGATACAAAATTCCATTCTAGAAAAATGATATCTTTGGTACACGATACGGAACTCCATTTTTATATAGATTATATAGATTTTTTAATTTAATTTTCGTATTCTCCTTCGATATTCAATACGCAACGATTCATCGACTGGCATTCGCATAAGTTCGTTTAGATCGAAGTGTTTTGATTGGTCTGCGCAATGCCGAATGCGCAGTAGCATCGTGTGACCACTTCCGTTGTTCCGTAGCAAAGAAGGAACAGTACGTGTTTTCTTTTTATTATTACGTATGCACACGCGGTTTATCGAGTGAGGCAATGTGAACGTTTGTGTACCAAAACAATGGTGGTGTCTGAATGACGGTTATTTGTGTATGTGATCAAAGGGCATGTGACGCATAGCAAAGGTGGGTTTGACAAACGTCCTCCATCTTGTAGTTACTCGCACGCCACGTCCCTTCGTTCGTATAATAATTTCCGGTTGCGGTAAAGTATCTAATTGTTTCCTGCGAATCGATCATCAGTATCGAATCAATGAATTAATTGAACCGAGATGAAAGCATCGGCAACCCTAACCTGCAAAAATAGTGTTTCATTATCCCCCATGTGATTTTCAATATCGTAGAATCAGTCGATGAATGTATTATTATAATTTCTTTCTTTGCCTTTAAAACGAATCCTTTTCTCTCTTGAGTCATTCAGCTCCCCTGCTACGAAGGTTACTGATAAGAAATTTAACGTGGTGCCGGATCACTTTATCAGGCTAATTTACGATCCTTATGACAGACATACAGAATGACAGTCAATTCAAAGGACGAGTAGTCGTTTACAGCCTCGTGTATTACTAAGTGCGCATAACACCCTGCGACCTTTTTCTTTACGTGAAACCGATTCTCAAGCTACGTCGATCGCCTCATAAACATCCGCCACGGTCATTCCGACTTGTACTTAAAGATAACCACGTGCCCCTTACACGAATATCATGAGAAAATTATAAGCATTTCTTTACGTTCATTCGGATAGTGTAACGTTACCTCATCGTCCTGGATAAGAGATAACAAGCAGCAGCCATTGTCTAGCTGGCATGCTAAACAAAATTCTGAAGAATGAAACTTGAATTACACCTTTGTGAACTAAAAATAAAAAAAAAAGATCCAGGTCAGGGATCGCGTGCCAGATGCAAAAACTGGTGCAGATGCAGGTGCGGAATATCTTGAAGCTAAAAAACATACATATTCAAGATACTAATAAAAAGTGAGTGACTAGGTGCATACGTCTTTGTGGCAGCAGACTTTACGACAAAGACGTTATTGTCCATAGTGTCAATAGGCAAGCACGAAAGACCTGACAGAGGTAGGGAAGGGAAAGATGAACAAAAAAAAAATGAAAACCGTGTAACCAGCATACGTGTTTAAGCCATGCAAATATTTGTCGGACGCTCTCGTATTAAAGGAGAGAAAGAGTATTCCCGCTCTTAAAGAGAGGGTACCTTTTACCTACGCCTGGAAAACTGATACGTCCCCTCTATCTCATGGACCGATCTTCCGGTAGAGCATCCCTTCTTCTCATCCAGAGTTACTGGACGCTGGACGCACATTGCTCCACGCTTGGCGACAAGGTAGCCATTTGCGAGATAGTGGCGCCTACAAGCTATGGACAATTAGCGTTAATTGATTCGATCGAGTGATCTTGTAGCAGTGGGAGGAATGGATGGGCAGAGGAGAAAAGAGAAGGAGAAGCTACCATTCTTGTTAATCGAATTAAATTACTGGATTCGCTAAGAATTTCGTGGGTTCGAAGAGTGTTGCTCAATTTTATTTTTTGCCCACGCACTCGCTCACACCAGCTAGATATACTTAGAGGAGCCATTTACTTTACATAATTTCTTTTTTTTTATACAGCAGCTCATTTATCAAAGTTATTCTTGTAGCCTGTTATAAATAACGAATGTATCCCGCCGACCGTTATGGGTCCATTAAGTAATTTCTTTCTGGATCATCCTGCAGGTACGTCGGTGTCGCTTCTTGTAAACTGGCGCGATGAGTTGAGAACCTTGAAGTTGGCCGCGAGCGACAGACCGGTTTCTTAATAATTAACATATGCAACGTTAATTTTACGGAATTATAATTTCACGTCAGTCAGCGATAGGCTGAGCGACGAGCGAAACTTGCACGTGACCGTGCCGCTTCTTGCAAACCCGCCTTATTGCTACTGATGGCTTCCTCTTTGTTTTGTATTTATAATTCGGGGGGTTCCACCCTCGTCCAATTACTTTCTCCTCCTAAGCTATGATATTACCGGTCATCGGGTTATCCTATCCTCTTGTTGCGCTTACTTTATGGCTCTTAGCTTCGGCATAAGAAATTTTGTTCCTCTTCTCCAATTCGTTCCTTGCGCCAGCGTGCCGAATGACAGATGCATCTTTCTAAATTGGCTCCGTGCGTGCATATCAGCTGCATTCTTTTTAAGGAAGATTTTAAGCCTTTGTACATACAGATATACATATGTTGTCGACTTAGAAAATATTTTTAATATGGAAGTAACAGTTAGTCTATGGGCGCATTGCGTGGGAAGTGAAAAATGTCATAAAATATAATATTAAGCTAAATTATAAATGAGTGTATATATATATTAGCACGTGTGGCCCTGTGGGTGGTTCGTATGTGAACTTAACACACTATACGTTCAACGTGTCTTGTTAAGTGCACGCACCGCTGGAAATATCTGCGTGCCTCTTGTAACTTAATATCTCCACGTGTGAGGAGTGAAGGATTTTTTTTTTTGGTAACAAAAGAATGTTTTAATTATACACGGATGCTTTGTTAATTGTTTAAAATATTTTTATTATACGTTGATCTCGTTTTTAATTCATCTGACACTGTTTACAATATGTTTCACATATATATACATATGTTTGTTGCACGTACGTACACTACCAGTGCTTAAGGCGTTAATTCTTCTTACTCATACTTCCGCTCCTATATGAAATCCATTGTAAAAAAAGACTGTTTACATGACTCACATATCGCACGCGTACGCATATTAATACGCATTTGTAATCAGTTATGTCGTGTTCGTGACTGACGCATAACGTGTTATATAGTTTTGTCGTACGTTTTATTCAGCGCGTGGTCGCATTTCCTCAAACTGATAATAAATTACTAATCTACGTCTCATTTCACGTCTCTCGCTACACCCCTCGAGCACCGTTAAAAGCGGCAAAGCAATAACAACCTAAAGGACAAGATAAATTTTTACAGATAAACGTATCCTGGTGTTATACGAATTTCCAAAACAATTAAATCAATCATTAACCCCTTTTGCGTCCATTTTAAAAGAAGAATTTAGGATGTCTCAGCAACAGGTACCTACTCCTGAGTTAATCGTCTAGTCAAACAACTATGAAACGTTACCGTCTTCCACGTATGACTATTAATATCAGCTGTTTTCATACAGCGATGCACACAGACCACAAGTAATACATACAAATTCAAAATATCACTAATATTTGATTTCGTGCAAGGAATTTCCTCTTTGTCCCTTTTCCGTATCTGTATTCGCGAGAAACAAAGTAATACGCCAGCACTGGCACGATCATTAATATTTATGAATGGACCCATAAGTTACGTGTGAATGCCATATGCATTCCTTAACTGCCCATCGTGAAAAGCATTAAGCATTGTAGGACCTCGGTCAATACTTACGTGCAAGCCAATAAATGCATTCCCTGGAATCGATGCGACACCTACTGCTTCTTCGCGTAGGATATATTTATATATGTATAAACGCTATACCGTTGCGTGCTCTGCTCCGGTATCATTAGAGGGCTATTTGAGACTTACGCCCCCATTGTCCAAGGGCACCTTCAGAGAAAAGCTGTTGGTATACCGGAGAGCGCAGAAAGGTACACCCGAGACAATGCATGCTACGTGCATCATATTTCACGGTCATTTATTTTTGTGTCTGGTATAATCGGGGGGCCCTCGTGATGCCCGGCGGAGTCCAAAATTTACGTCCCTGGACCACCGTAAGAGATTTACAACAACGTCGCGTATTATTCACCGTCTCGTTTAAACCCGTAACCTCTTATATAACTCGAATTTAGTATCGCGATGCAGTTCGCCATTTTAACGGATTTTCTTTTGACTCCCTCTTGCCTCTCGCGTCGCTCGTTTGACTCTTGAGTCTTGACAGTGGCGACACCAAATCGGCCATGGCCTCCGTGGCCAATCGTGCAATTACGAGAATTAGCGTAGCGGGCAAGCATTTACGCGACGTCAGCAGTTTTCTTTTCACTAATTCCCAAATGACGCCTTCCATCGTAAATAGTTAGGTGTCATCGTCTTCTTGAGAATCGCCTTTAGGATTAAAGTCATGTCAACGTTGGAATTCATATTGGTACGTTAACCAGTCATTATACAGTGCAAGAGTAATGACTGACTAGCTGGGAGGTCCTTCGGTCGAGGTTTCTCGTACTTTCTTTGATAATTAATTATTCTCCTTTTTACTTTTCTCATCACGCAATACTATATCTATTAATACAAAATATACCAAACACCTACTAGCCTTCTTAAGGACTCCTGTACAGTATGACGTATCACAATGAACAAAGCATCGCCTGTATTCCGCAGGCCGGTGGGAATGGTAAAATTTATTGCTACAAGAAATTCGCAAGCTTCCATTACATGTGCACTAACAGCTTTAGATGCATTTGCGATCTATTACATTTCACTATCTTATTGGAACGTGCCGACAAAGGAATATTTATGTATGATATAACCCATATGTGTCTTTATCTTAATTCATTATTCATTCTTAACGATAAAGACATTTTATATCGCGCATGAGATCATTTCCTTCTGCCGACTCCGTCCTATCACACCCGATGCAGTTAAGCTACTTAGTAACAATTTTCATTCGATATCGCTCAATGATTTTATTGAACGATCCAAGAAGATCAGCCATATGCACGAATAATAAATCATTTCATTCATATGTCCGTATGAGCAGGAAGAACAATTTTTTATTTTTTATCCCGCAATTAAAAGTCAACAGTGCAGATTTCAATTAATGCCTTTTAATCACCAGAGACACTCGTCCGGCTCTTGGTTGACTCATCCTCGGTACTTCGTCCCTACAACCGTCATCCTTATCTAACAAGGAGATTCCACTTTCTCTAAAGTGACCAACTATCACGGCAAAGTGTTAATAATCAAGATAATGACACCCTTTCGATTCAGCAAGGCCGATTAGCTCTCATCGTGCTTTTACATACGTATGTGTATAACATACATACACATATGTGGATATACAAATGTGTACAGTTCCTTACTCCACGGCCACCCTAGTGCCGGCGCAATATGATTAATTAAGACTTTCCAAGAAAACGCAACAAGCAAAACATTATTAGTTCGCACTGGCACAGTTTACTCAAACGAAAACTCTCGGCTTTACCAGCATCAGCAACACAGCCGGTTCATCGTGCTGCAGTATTGCTCTTGCTCCTGCTCCTACTGTGCTAAGAAGATCTTACTACGATCATCCACGCTTGTACGCTGAAGTGCACTGGCAAAATAGTCTGGCGCCACTATGCTGATACCTACTAGACGGGATGCACTTTACTCCGAGCCGCAAGAAAAGATCAACGACACTGGCTGTTCGTGCCGATCGATCCGTGCATAAATCAATTCGAGCCTAATGCAGAGACTGTGGCACAATTTACATCCAGATCAGTCATTAAAAATTTTACACTGTTTTATACCTAGACCTAGTATAGATATTATTTCATAGATATTCTCATGTCAAAGCCACGTGCAGTCTATCATTTTTTTTTATTTCAGATGGATCCTCGTCCTGATTCTCATCTCGATTTTTGGTACTGTCGCAGCATCCCGTATACCAGACAAGTATCCGATAGAAGTGAGTTCAGGTTATGTTCGTATATGGTACAGTATGAATTATATATATATATATACACACGCACATATATAGATATATGTATAGAGAGAGTTCTAGAGTTTGTTTGGATCGTTAACTCTAACGATCATCCGGTTACTATACTATGGCCGATCTTATCGATCTACACCGTCAGTCGATCCGACAACAAGCCACCTTTTCGAACCATTGTTGTCCCTGCACGCTTATATTATGGGAAGTGTGTTTATAATACTAGGTTACGATGCAGATATCGCACGTTTTAATCTACATTTATACTGCCGCTACGAGATGTTACGCGTGATTTCTTTGGCTCCGAATTGCATAGATGCATAAGCGCGTCTTGGATCTTACGAGGGTCCGTTCCTTCTTATTTATTTCTATATCCGTAAAGCTTTACGTGATTTCTCGCGTGATTTGGGGATTTTTTGTTTTCTTTATTTCTTTCCCTTTCTCAATGGAAATCATCTTCGGTGCATCGAATTCATTTTTCTGCTGAGAATTAGTCGCGGCTCGTCGATAATCTCCGGAGGCTGAATGCAGTTTTAATGCTGAGTGCATCTCGAGGATCACGAAACTTTTTCTGTGTCATTCTTTATTATATATATATATTTTTTTTTCGTACGGTGCTGACACGCTAAACACTATTTCTGTACTTATGTATTTATCAATGATGCTTTGGTGCTCTCAATGAATTACTATGCGCCGGTTTGATATTATGTCAGTGGATTTTCTTTGGCTTGCGTAATTTCCCGTGGATCTTCTGTAAAGATGTTTTATACGTGTATCTTGTCGAGATTTATTTTATCCTGACTTGTTGTCGGATTGCCGTGACGGAGTTACGTCGATCTTCTTTTAATCAGTTGCCTAATTAATGCCACTCGAGTATAGCAGAATTATGTAAAATTTTTTTCTTTTTTTTTTCTTTTTCTTTATTAGTCATACAGTCGAGGTACTATGTATGATATATATTCCTTTGAATTTTATATAATTTTTAATTAGCTTTTAATTAATAACACATATATATACATACATATATATGTATACATACTATGCCTGTATGTCACTATAGTAACGCGTAGAATAGTCTTGTAAACTTTGACACGGGAAGTCACGATTGAGTAATGAATCCGTCGTGTAATTAATCATGACACGGACTAATTCCTCGTGATATCCAATGGCATAGGGGCTAATTACGGTCTCGTTTACGTGAGTAACAAACGCTAATTGTCGAGTAAATAGTTAATGCCCGCAAGATATTTCTTCTATCGGTGGATGCAATTACGAAGAGGAATACCGCCGAGAAAGTCCTGCCCTTTAATTACCTTCAATTCCATTTAATTTTGTATCCGCGATACCCGTCGGTCGGTTCCTAAGATACGAGAGGGAATTAGAAGAAAAAAAAAAAAAAATCATATCCGAGAAATTTCCGGGACACGTAAGATACTCCAGTCGTTTAATTGCATCCCCGATAAGACCCGAGACGAACGATTGAAAAATTGCAAGATAAGGAGTATCGATAATACGAAAAATTGATTTCAATGTAATAATTATTATTGTTATTCGACAGGTCTACCACATGCTGCAAGAGAAAACGCAACTTGGTTACGGTCGTGATAATCGTGTAAAAGGAAGCTGGGGTCCATGGAGCTCTTGGAGCGAATGCTCGAGATCCTGCGGCACTGGGATCCAATCGCAGGCACGGGAATGCCTGCCTGTGCGGTAAGTTATCGATTGTGAATGATTTTAATGCACCGTGCGTGTCAGTAGAACCATGGAAATAATAAGTAAGCTGCGATAAGATTTAACCTGCTATTATTTTTCTATCAGGCCTTTACGTAGACGCTTCCGCGTTCTTATCGACGTAAAGTTAATCGAATTAAAGGGTGCACGGTACGAGGAAATCGTCGAGGGACTCGGCGCCCTTTATAGCAGCCAACACGCTCGATGCACTTGGGATATTATCGCAGCAGTCGTAACCGTTCGGTTCACCGAAATTATACGTAGATTCTTCGAGGCTTTCTAAGACGGTTAAAATGCTTTACCATCCTATACGTACCTTGCGGTTCTGGGAATTATCTACTATTAATCTTAAATTACACTACCACCTTAGCACGCTGTTATACCCGTGATAACTCACGTATCGTGCATTATGTGATTCTTGATATTTCGAACCTTGCACCTTTAGTTATGCCAATTACTTTACACTTTACAAGATACCGATGAGTCGTTATCGTTTCACAAGGCTCGTAGAGACCTTGCCACGATAACTTATTATTTATATCTTTTAGTATATAGAGTATTGATATATCGTTTGATCATTCATCATGCGGCTCGTGACTTTTCGTTTACTCGTGTTATCAGTTGTAGCGTTATCAATCTTATGTTCCAGCAGCTCCTTAAGGAAGAGGAGTACAGTTCATGATGAAAATACAGTGCATGCCAAACCTATGTGCATTGGGACCTATAAGCGTTATCACGTCTGCAGTACTCAGGTAAATTGAGATAACAGATTTGATGTTCTTTTAGTTGGTTTAATTAAACTGGTAACAGGCTTGCTTTTTTTTGTTTGTGAAAATTATACCTACTTGCCAATTAGGATAACGTACTTGGGTATGATTTATATCTCGTGCTCAGAGTCCATGACTTGGCGATAACTTTAAAGTGCGTAAGAGGATTCACCACCTGCAGCGCTGAAAGACCTCGTCTGTGATAAACCTGTGATATCGGTACACAGTGAGTCGCTCGTGCTGGCTGATTAGAACCGATGCGCACGAGTTTGCCATTCGTGCCACGAATTATCATTCTTATAGCTTGTACCTGTATAGGGTTATCCAGTTTATAATGTACTTGCTAGTTATATTTAATTCACTCTGTACTAAAATTACGTAACGGACAGTACAGTCTGTGTTTATATACAATATTATAAAAATTATTAGTCTGGATGAATTTTACGAGACAACTGGCTAAAGCGTTAAAAAAAGAAATTTAATTGTTATAATAATTTAAAAAATAATTTTATCCGTATACAGGATTGTCCAAACTATCCAGAAGACTTGCGTGCGGAACAATGCGCTAAATACAATGGGCGCATTTACAAAGGTCATAATTATCTCTGGATACCGTTTCCGGACGGTGAGTATTATCTTAATGATAATTATCATCAATATAAGCTAATCTGTATATCGTTATACAGAGAGAATTAAAATATACAAAAAAAAATTATGTTTTAGCGCCGAACACGTGTGCCCTCAATTGTCGGGCTATTGGCGAACGATTTTACGCTACATTAGAACCAGTTGTTATCGATGGGACACCGTGCAATGCTCCTTATCGTCATGGACATCGACCTGGACCTTCCTCAGAGAGCGGCGAACGCTGGCTGTGCGTAGCTGGACAGTGTAAGGTACGGTGAAATCATTTAACTTAATATATCAATTATGTAACGCCGAGATAACGATTATTAATTCTGTATGAAAAGGGTCTTAAGAATTTATAGAAATTATCCATAAGGTCTTTACGGTTCCATTCCCATGAGTGATTTAATACAAACCATACCTCGTTCGCTTGTTATTACGTAGTCAGTGGGCTGCGACGGAGTCGTCGGTTCTGGCGTAAAAGTCGACGCCTGTGGCGTCTGCGGTGGCGAAGGCAGAGGCTGTAGACTCTTCGAGGGTATCTTTATGGAGCCCATACTTCCAAGAGGACACCAGCCCGTAACAACCATACCTAAAGGCGCCATGTCCTTGAATATATCTGAGTTACGACACACGGCCAATTTTCTAGGTGAGATTTATCGGCCGTCAGTTAATTATTGAAACGACATACTAATTAACAACGAAGTAACCACAGCGAATCCTAATTATATGTATGAATTTCACGAGCATCAGCAACAAGAAGCGTTTGTGGTGGACCACTTGGGCTTTAAAACTGACCTCCTAATTCGCCAGAAATCCGACCCTAATGTTTTTCTAAACAAGCGTTGAGAAATTCGCCAGAAGCCGTGATTTCTAGTTTAAATATTTATCCATGGCATTTCATTCCTCTTCTTTAATCCAATATCCTGCGGTACATAGGTGTATATATTATTCTTACACATTATACTGTGCTAGGAATCGACGGTGAGTGCTCTTTGTTCCCATACGTTATCTGAGTCGTATAACGGTAGCAATTCGATGACGAATCTGATGGCTATTAACATCGGTTACGTGTTCAGGCAACAACTGATAATTAACTGGGCCTTTACGAGACGCGTGTATTTTTACTGTGACGTTTGCGGCTTGAAATATCCATACGCCAACGTCCTACGGACTTTCTATTTATCCATGAGGCTGATCGACGTCCCCATGACCAAATATCATGTACTGCAGCTGATTTTTGCTCTTCGTGTTTTTCTTTAACGATTTGTCCACGAGCAAGCGCGTCTTCGTGCTCGACGAACGGATCCTCAAGGGCGGCAGCCAAAAATATCACTCTGGTTTTATCACTGAGAATTCCTCAAAGCTGCCGACTCTACGGAAAGACGTTTCCGGCTTTGAATAATACGCCCTGGTGTCATCGTGCGCTAATGAGAAAATTTATCTTGACAGCTTTAAGAGATCTGAATGGCAGTTACATGCTAAATGGACCGTGGTCTCTCAGTCCTAGTGGTAGCTACAAAATTAGTGGTACCATGTTTTCATATCAGAGGGGCGATGGTACCAGAATGGAGAACATTTTTGCCACTGGTCCCTTGGCTGAACCGTTGGAGCTCGAGGTGAGTATATAGTGAGAGAGAGAGAGAGAGAGAGGGAGCAAAAGTTTAGAAATTGATAATAGGTATTGTTATTGTAATTGTTATCTATTTTATGCTTTTATAGATCTTTTATCAAGAATATAATCCAGGAATTATTTACAAGTATGTGGTACCATTGAATGAGACTCCGGATGACAATGCAATGATAGCGCCGCCACTACTTGCTCCAGGTATTATTTTAATACAGCTTCCTTGGTAGCGTTAGGTACAGAATGATCCATTGCATGCAGCTATTCGCGGATAATTGTACGTAGAATTATATTCGCGAAGGATCTACAGGAGTTGCCGACCGGTTGTACGTAGCCTGGTAATTTTCTGGTGGAAACTGGATTAACGAGATCGAAATATTTCAGGGCCAAACGATCCCAGTAACGAGATTCCTGATTCGACTAACCGCGCTATGCCAGCTCCAATACCAGGAATGTAAGTATTATTTTATGTTTCAATACGCAAATATTGGCTGGACCGTAGGAGAGCGTTAATTTTCGTATTTTTAAATTCAACGTCTTGTCACAAATTTTATTGTGGGTTTTGATTTTAGATTCGATCGCGAGTCGCATTCCTCTGTTCCGAATTCCAATTACAGCCAGAAGGAATCTCGAGAGAGAAAACGCAAGGAAGAAATGCGACATCCACCTACAACTGTAATGGCTGGTGATCAGCCCAATGTGACTGAGACTGGTGGGAAAAAGAAGAAAAAATTCTCATGGCAAGTCGTTGGTTTGTCGACGTGCTCTAAAACTTGTGGCGGAGGTAAGATCGAATTTATATCATAAAAAAATTGTTATAAGTTTTTACATGATACTTTTGTGTCGTTATTTGTTTGTCATGATCCACGCATCCCGAATATTTGTATCAATAATAAGATATTAGGATATTCCTTGTAGGTGTGCAAAACGCAATTTTTAAATGCATTCGAGAGAAAAATCGCATGGTCGCTAATGAGAGGAGATGTCGCAATATGCAGAAGCCGCCAACTCCACCTCCATTGAGATGCAACGATCGTCCATGTCCGGCTAGGTAAAAGAAAAATTGATATTATCGATATGGAGACTGTGTTAATGAAAAAATCTATAATCGAATCTAGCCGTGAGATCTTCGATGTCAAATCATTGTCTGTCTTCTGGACCGGATTTTTTTCATTGAGGGATGTTGATAGTCATCACTGATTTTAGATGGAGAGCAAGTGCTTGGAGCGAGTGTTCAGTAAGCTGCGGCGTTGGGATACAAACTCGTCAACTGGAATGCGTTCAGGAATTAAATTCGAAATTAACGATGCGCGTTGCAGCTGGTGCCTGTGCACAGCCACCCGATTTAAGGACTACGGAAACCTGCAGACGAGCGGCATGTTCTAATTCAAATCCGGAATTAAAACAAATGACTGTACAACATGACAGACCCAGGTGGGACGTCGGCACGTGGGGTCCTGTAAGTCAGTTAAAATTCAAATTACTTGGAATGACTTATTTTTTTTTATATCAATTGAAATTTCTCAAATATTATTCAGTGCTCCGCTACTTGCGGTCGTGGCTTTAAAAGGCGTACTGTTACTTGCATCACTTCAAATGATCCTTGTTCATTCTCCAACAAACCGGAAGTTGAGAAACATTGTGAAAATGCTCCTTGTCATACCAATTCCAAAGGACATGCTCCTTGGCTATTTTCAGAATGGTCACAAGAAGTGAGTATCAGGGCTGTTAAAGCTTGAAGGAATTTTACAAAAATATAGAATTTTGTGGTTTTCAGTGCTCTGCGCAGTGTGGATCTGGTATTCGAAGGAGGCAAGTGGCTTGTGCTGACGGAAGTGAACTTTTTTGTAATCCGAATGATAAACCTGTTACGGAGGAAAGCTGCTTAGGAAATAATACTAATTGTGACAAACCTGTTTGGTATACTGGTCCATGGTCCTCCGTTAGTATTTAATGTAATCGACATTTATTAATTGGAAGTATCCAATGAATATGTAAATTTTATTCTATTTTTAGTGTACCGTGACCTGCGGTTCGGGAATGCAACATCGTCGTACTTTGTGCATTGCCAAGACGGACAATAATTTTCAAGTATTACCAGAAGTCAATTGCAACTCTTTCGATAATAAACCCACGACTGAACAAACATGTCGAATGCCAGCATGTTCTGCAAAATGGTTCACATCACACTGGTCCAAGGTAAGCAATTACAATAAAAGTCAGCAATAATAACCCATCTTCTCCGTTTTGAATTTGCAATTATTTTTCATCGCTATATTCTTTCAGTGTTCAAAAACATGTGGTACCGGAATGCAGGAACGTTTAGTGCGTTGCATCTACGAAGGAGTAACAGCTTCCGGCTGTTCAGAAGCAGACGAACCAATTGGAAAACGTGTGTGCAATACGGACCCTTGTATTAAAAAAAATGATATTCCCGTGGATGAGCTACCAAAAAGTAAATAACTATCATTCTTCGAGTTCTCCTCCAATCGTCATACAAAGAAAATATGAACAATTAATTATATCGTTGACTCTCTCGTGCGTAAT
>JARQSV010000329.1:777605-795269 GCA_030142285.1 Calameuta idolon | reverse complement strand
AAAAAAAAACATGAGCTTGCCGTTGTGAACGCCGCATGTCCTCGAAACTGCCCTTGTACAAGTTTATATATATATATTTATACATATATATCTACCTACATACATACCTGTACAATATTTACGTTAGTCTCGTCCCGTTCAGCCACTTATAAAATAATTTACTGCGTCCCATTTGTTTCCGTGACAAATAGAACGGGCATGTCGTCACAAGCGAGTGTTAAGACAAAAGAATATTTTCGTTTGAGATGCCTGCGTCTTGCACGTGTCCGGGATCAAAAGAAACTTGCCGTAAGACCTCCTTTATCGAAACAGACTTAGAAGAGAATTGACGAGAAGAAGGAAGTAAAAGAAGAAAAGAAGACATTAGCATCTTGAGGGAAGTTGAGGATGATTGGGATGATTAGGTAATATTACGCCATCGCAGAACAGCTGTGAATATAATGTTAAACTGTAAAGGAGTCGTGAATACAAGTGCAAGTTACGCAATACTAATATTTTTCAAGCACAATCGATTTATTTCATCAAATTCAAATCACAAGTACATCAATACGCGATCGACATATAAAATTGACTTAATTCTATAAAGAAGAACGTAGACTAATTCCATCGCGACGCCAGATTAATAAAATATGCTTGTTTCACTGCAATTAAGACTTCCAGTAATGCTATTGTTATCACGATAATTAAGAGGAGCTATTTGCGATGTGGGCAACATCGCCATCTTTTACAACGCGCCATCTTGCTTTTTATTGTGTTGGGCTATCGTTATCACGTCTTGATATCTCTCGGTATTATTTGCTGTCTGGTGCCAGCGGCACCGAACTAAGGAAGCCACCGTGTACGTTAACTTTTCCTCTGTTTAACGAGTGTACCTCATAAATTCAGATTTCATTTAATTGTACCTACTACGCAATCATTATGCGTATACATAACGTAGAAAGACAGCTAGGCTATTATATACGCGTAAAGATATCTGCTATTATTTCCAGGACCCAATTAAGGTACAGTCACTAAACGCATATACTTAAATAATTTCATAAATTCTTTTTACAAGATCCACTTTACGATACATAACCTGTGTGCGGTACGCACGATAAACTGACGTCTTATAGACTAAGCTGGAAACGTTAGAAGCGCACCGGCATAGTAACATGAAGTCAAATAAAGAGAACTAGAATAAAAGACAGAGAAAGGGTCTAAGAAACGTGCTTTGGCATAGGTAATCTATATACACATATATAATGTACATATGTATATACCTAGTGTATGCTAAGTTTCCATACCGTATGTATATACCTTGCAGAATCAACCTCTTACACCTTCATGTTTTTATGGCATTTAGTGTCCATGGTGCACGTAATGTGTATCGTTCCAATACGTGTACTGTGTACGTGCATAATAATGTCCAAGAATACAGACTCGATATTGTCGGTTGCAGGGTTCTAATCAACCAGGAGGTCATCGACCTTATATTGTACGATGGTACTACAAGGAGTACGATGGTACTCCATAGAAAATGTTATGGCTGGAGGTTGAACGACGAATATAACAATAATCCAAGTACACCGAAAGAATATATCTTGATTATTGATACGATGTTAATTAATTATGCCACGGTAGCGGTATCTCTTTCTTTTAACATTTTTTTAAAGCCGTTGTATTAGGCGGCGTCCACAAAGAGAGCAACTCCATGACAGTGTCAATCGTTACCATACTGTCGATGGATAGCTCTCTTCGTAGCGCTCGCCTTTCTTTCAAAATTTCTTGATTCTTTGCTGAAATGCACTGTCTCTATGTTAACCTAAAAAAAAGAAGAAACCAGACTGCACTTTTTGTGCATCTGGTATAGCAGTGTGATATGCACTGAGAAATGTATGATTTTTCTTAAATTATGAAAGGAAACCAGCAGAGCTCGCTGGTCTTACTCGTTATCGGGATGGTGCGAGCCCGTCTTCTCTGTTTAGCAGCCACCTGATTGCGCGGCAAACATAACCTAACTTACAAGGAACACGTGTTAGCTCGTGCCCAAGATCATTAGCACGTACCGGAGCACGTTGATTTTCCGTAACCGGGTAAAAAAGCAGTACATTTAAAGAAGGTAAAGGTTGAACATGATTTTGCGTTGTTTGTCAAGAAAGCAATGGCGACAGATGAAAAGAGCAGTATCTTCTTATCACTATTTTTTAAATGTTTTTCCTTGTCAAATTTCTGCTACTGCTCTATGTTTTAGGTGCAATCCTTTATTTTCAATGGATATACCAAGCAGCATCTCGTTTAGAGCTTTACGTAAGATCGAAAAAGGTCGTTACATTCGTTTCAATTACGTTCTATTATCAGACCGCTTCTAATATCTGTACAAACTGAAGAGACTATACGGCTTCTCTACCGGCAGACTAGTTTTGTTTATTCAGTTGATATTTTCACCTGTTACCAGCAACTGCTTAAACAGCCGAATGTCTTGTGGGACAAGATGGAAGATTTTTAATCAGCAGCCAGTCGGATGATGTCGAAATTTTAATGCTTATAATATTTCCACGAGTTAAAAAGATTGCATGTGAGATTTTGTAGATTGGATTATTGAATTTTTAAATTGTTACAATTTCATTTTTCTCTTTTTTTTTTTCAGGATCATTTTTATATTAAACCTTCTATAGGAATTCATTTTTAATGTAATGAGTGATCTTCCTTCGACGCTTTGGCTTGGCGACATCGTTGCCGATGTTATTGGATGATAAAAGAAAAAAGTAATGGAAAAAACAGAGAAACATTAGAATTGCGTTGTGTAATTCTACTGATAAGCGAACGTCGTTCTTCTTTATCGATAAGAAATATTAGAAATGGTTGCCAAAGGCGCAGACGAAACGCTGTTAAAAGTCTTAAAAATATATATAAGTAACAAGAAGATGGTAGCGCGTCAAAAAGATTTATTTATCAATTATATTCGATTCGATCAAAGTGTATAAGTAACTTCTATTTTGCATTGCCTTGTAGAAAAGTTTCTTCATAATTCTTTAATATTTTTTAATTAATTTTTGAATTTATCCCGACGTGATATAATTCTTTGATTCTTCTTTCAAAACTTTTATTAGCTGTTATTCGATCGCCTCTCAATATCTTTAATATTCGACATCGGATATAATATCATTTTGGAAAGGGGCCCATAATATTTCGTTATCGACTAGTCGACGCGATATGATAACACGTTGATAACAGTATTACGGTACAGGTACTTCTTCTCCCCTAACGAAAAAAAAAAAGAAACTTTTGGAACACTTGACTTTTTAGTTTCATCAAATTTATCTTTCCTATGACTGTGCTAAGATTTATATTGTTAATGAATTTTCGTTATTACAATCTCGAGCTAATTAAGATTCTAATCACGGATGCATATACGCCTCAGTGGTATGCCAGGTATTTTGAATTATTCTCAAAATAACTACTGTTTCTGTAAATATTACATAATGCAATACTACCGTCGATCGGCTACCCGTTTTGAACACATAAGGCGTATCCTTCGAATTTGCACATGAAAAACATATTAGCGAGGTGAAATCGAGACTGAATACTATAGACGTAGTAAACGGTATTATCACGTGAATTCCACGCCCTTATTACGAAATAAAATAGTTAATAAAAAAAAAAATATGAAAAATGAAAAATCAAATATTTCTCGACAATACTCAAATTAGATATACATACGCATGAGCTTGAGAAACCGAATAAAAAAATTCGAAAAAGGACCAATGTCCATTTATGTATATTTTAATATTTAATAATAACGATATAAATCGAAAAATGTTAATAAAAATTATCAAAGTATTCTCCCTCTTATAAGTCATGATTTTACTCAGGTAAGAACAAAGATTATTAACGAAAACAAAATTTGTCTCCACTGCACTTTCTCACCCTTTAGTAATTCACTCACCCCGCAGCCGCTAGTATTAGGTCACCAAGGTATAAACGAATCTTCTTCAGGTAATTTAAAGAATCCATCTCACGAATTAATCGTTGATTCCTCCAGTTTGAAATACGGTTCGGTTCGTCGAAACGACGTCAAAAAATAAAAATCTCTCTGACAACGTCGACGACTCTTTTTGGGCGTGTTGGAGTGTTGCGACGTGAAAACGAACAAACGGGAAGCGCAAGAACAAGTGACGTGGACGTCTCTCTGCGTTGCCTCATATACCTGTGCGATCTGACGTCACAGGTACATTTCTTATCATCCCACACAGCTACACTCTCTCGTCTGTGTCTGTTGGAAGCCAAAGTATATCTGGCGAGCCTCAGCTTATGCCAACAGGTAGAAAAGTGTTCGTGCCAGATCTATCAATGACGACCGATTTCTTTGCCTGCTTATTGTTACCTTCAAGAATCGACCTCTTCTAAAAGCCATAAAAATGATTTATTAATAAAAAGTAAACCTCATGTCGAAATGCATTTGAGAAAATTTTCAACGTCTTTTTTGTCCAGTGCTAACATGTCGCGTTCTTAAAAGAATGTAAATTAATTTTTTATTCGCTTCGCTTTTTTTTTTTTGCTGCGATACCATTAATTATTGTACAGACGCTCTTTGTTAACGTGCGTGTATAAATTCTTGTGATCCTATTTCTCAAAAGACGTGCTGGTTGGTCGTTGATGTAAATCAAACAATTCTTTCACAATCTTGGTCTTCCTAAATCTTGTCAAGATGAATTTACGGCATTCAAATGAGAGCATAACTTATCTCGAGATGTAAACAGTGTTTGTGTCAACATTTTATATGAAATTAACGCACTCTTAAGCACGTTTTCTAAGGTGCATATTATCAGTGGAGTATCTCTTAATTACAACATTCTTTTTGTTAAACTCAGGCAAAGCCATAGACGAGATGAAAAGAATGGTTACTGTGAAGAGAGAAACATCGGTGTCACAGCTTGTTGTTCTCTTGTTGTGACATCCAAATGATTTTCTTTATCAAATTGTCATTGTCGAATGACATCCGCTCGTCGATGGTTTCTCTCTGAAATAAAATGGAACGAAATACAGTCGTCATTTTTCGTTTATTCCTTTCATTAAATCTTTTGTCCAACTCGCCTATAAGCATCCTGGAAAGTCTTTCTTGCCTGATCTAACATTTGTTTGTAGGTTATTAAATCAGCAGCTTTGTCCTGCTGTATCGTGGCCAGTCTTGCCTTTAACGCTAGACATTCCTCCTGAAGTAATTCTAACCTGGAAATCGATGAAGTATTGCAAAAGTGTTTTATTTCAATTTATAGCGAATAATAAAAATTATACTAATAATCAGTACTTGAATCGCATCTCTTCGTTACTTTGAATTTCATTCGACGATGCCTTGGCGATCTTGTTACATCTTATTTTGTAACCTGTATTGACCTTTGACATACCCACTCTCTCCATTTCAAATTTTTGAACTTTCGTCTCGAGCTTTGCACACCTGTTTCGCTCCTGTCGCAGCATTTCCTGAAAATTTCGTATTTTTAATATACTTTTATGAATATTTGATTTTTAAAATATAGTTACGGATAAACGATCTGTGTCGGCTCTTTCGTTGTCTAATCGTCTGTTTAGAATTATTACTAATTCTAATAATCTTTCCCTCTCGGCCTCTGCCGCTATACTCAGTGTAACATACTCGTTCGGATCTTTCAGATTTCGCGATGTACTCAAAGGACTTTCGTATACATTTTGATTTTGCTTAGGAGACCATTTCTTATTTGTACACCCAGTACTTCCTCTGTAAGATGTTATAGAGTATTAATTACTATCTCTTTTATTTGAATTTCTTCAACCATTCGTACTTCAGTGAATCAATTTCCACTTCGCGTTCTTGTAACCTTTGTTGAAGCTGTTGAACAGTTAATTGAACCGTTTTGACCTCGGTAGTCAATCTAACGCATTCTTGTTCAGATTTGTCGTACTGCTTTTGCAAATGCGATTCTCGATCTTGAAATCGACCCTCAATGGCTTTGAGCTGATTCTAATTTGAGAGAAAAAAAAGAAGAAAATATTTCACCAGGTATCGATTGGATTAAATTCAACAATTAATTCACGTTGAGGGCCTCGATCAATTGATCGTCGTGATTTCGTTTCTCGTTCAATAATATTATACTCCGCTTTGCATTGTTCAATTCATTTTCCAAAACTTTTATTCTAGCCCTCCCTGCATCCTGCTTCCGTTTGCTCGTCTCCAAAGCCACTTCCGCCTGCCTCAATTCTTTTGCCAAATTTTCCATCTGCTGTCTGCGTTCCTTGTCCATGTTCCTTAGGTTAGCCAAGTTCCTTTGTTCGATTGATACTACAAAATTTTATTATTGTCCGGAATAGGAATTTTTTACATTATTTATTATACCTGCCGATCCTTTTGACGTCCCCTCGTATTCACTCAGTTTGCACTGTAACTCCGTAAGCTTCTGTTGCAATTGCTGCACTTGCTCGGCCCTCCCCCTCCAACCCCCAGGATAATTAATTAATCCTGTTACAGTAACATTTTCACCTACTTCGCTACACAGTAACTAGCATTCAATGTATTTTTAAAAGTCATTCGTCTTTTTTAGATCTTAAAATATTATTGTTTGTCATAAACACAATCCGTACCTTCTGGGCTTTATTTAATTCCTGTTTTAAGGAAGTGCACGTATTCTTCGATTCGTAAAGCTTAGCATTCACCTGCTGAAGCTTTTCATTTAGCTGTTTCATTTGCTCTTCTCTGTCTCTCAATTGATCTTCAAGGCTAATAGATTCTGTTATATAAAAGAAATTACAAAATTACGTGATCATTGAACTTAATCGAATATTCTAAAATTTCCAGAGACCGTCGAGAGCGCTTGTGCTTCTCTGTGAGATTCCTTTCTCTTTCATTTTCTCATGTTCAAGCTCTGCTTCCTTGTTGGCCACGCGCGCTTCGAGCGACTTGCATTTTGTCTTTAAAACTTCAATTTCTGCAGTCTGTTCTCTGCACTTTTTACTCAATTCTATTATCTTAGCCGCTGCCGTCTCACTAGCCCTTCCAACAGTGACAGGAATATCCTGAGCCGATAACTTTCGTAAATTTTGTAATTTCTCCTCCACTTCCTCCAGAGCTCGACGAAGGCAGCCATTTTCTGCTGTCAGATCCTGCATTAGAGTTACCAATACGTGATCGTTTAATCAATTAACGTTCGAACAAACAGAAACAGAACTTACACGTATACGATCTCTCAAAAATGTATTTAATTGTTCTGGAAATATGAGGTGATCTGGTAATTTATCCTAAATTAAAATATCTTCGATTAAAACATAACGAATCATTTGACTAGCTGCGTTTACTCGTACTTCAATCAAGTCCTCGTACTTGACGTGATCTTCGATATCAAAAAGGTCGTTTTCCTTTTTAATGATATTCCCTGTCTTAATAGGAGGCATTGTAATATTCAGCTACGCACAGTTTTATTAATAATTTTCTAGTCATTCATTTAATTGTTCCTGATAACCTCTTGTTATGTTATATTATCTTTGAAGAACCGACCTCATGTGCGCTCCATCCGCGATTGTAATTTTTGACAGTTATGAACATGGTTAAAAATAATTGCTCATAGACACTAGTTGTTTATTGTTGCTAAGTAATTCTAATGATCTGTTTCAATGTTACATTAAGTCGATGCCCATGAACAGCCCCTGTGGCCTAATGGATAAGGCATCGGTCTCCTAAACCGGGGATTGTGGGTTCGAGTCCCACCAGGGGTACGTGTACCATTTGTTGTATGTACTTTTTTGCAAATATAAAATAAAAATAACAATTATATATTTTCTTTGATAGGATAAAAGTATATCCGTGTGGAATCAATGGAAAATATGATTACTGTAATAGTTGGGGTTTTGGCGTATCTTATGGTTATTTATTTTCCGTAGCTGTTTTTTTCCAAGGTCCAATATACTGACAGTGTTACGTTTTGTCAACGCACTTAATAGATAAAAGATACAGTGCTATTTGTTTTATATGTAATTATAAAACTTAACAGAGGTGACTGATGCAAAAAATCAAATTGCACTCGCATGCTTTCTCGCTTTTTACAGAATTAAACAACACTCTAATTGGCCTTGATGTGCTTTGCTCTGCGAACGCTGCGCTTCTGATCATGCTTTTGACTTCCTGCGAGTACACCTGCCTTACGGAGTGCATGCAATTTTTTATTCTTCGCTACGACATCGCTGTTGTTGCGAACATTCTTTGATCCGGTTTTTGTGTACTCCACGTTCAATCTGCGGCCATTGAGAATGGTATTGTGGAAAGACAGTGCTTTCTGTAAACAAAATATAGTTATTATATGTTTTTTTTCAGTTTTTAATATTAGTAAGCAATATTACATAATACCTACCTCGTAATCTTTATCATTGGTTACTTCTACGTATCCAATTCCACGTGGTGTATTAGATCCTGGTTTAGTTGGAATTCTGACACTTACAACTTCGCTGACTTTCGTCAGAAAATGCTTTTTGATATCCTCGGTAGTGGCGCTAGTAGAAAGAAGAAAAACAATAATTATTATAATTATTGTAATACGATAGTTTTCTAGAGTTCAAGTGATTCTTACTCATAGGGTAAATTTCCTACGAAGAGCACATATCTTTTCTTCTTTTCTGGACTATCCACGTTTTTTGCGTTAGCAGTCTTCTTGATTGACTGCTCTTGTCGTGGTTTCTTTGCTTGAGGTTCTTTTGATTGGACTTCTTGATCATCTTCCTCATCATCCTCCTCCTCTTCCTCGTCATCATCTTCATCCTCATTGTCATCTTCATCCTCATCGTCATCTTCATCCTCATTATCGTCATCGGCACTTGTGTTCAGAGAAGAGTTCAATGTGTTATCAGCATCCTCATTCTCAACCTCATCCTCATCCTCATCCTCAGTCTCCTCATCCTCATCTTCATCCTCATCCTCATCCTCATCCTCATCTTCATCTTCAGAGTCATCCTTTTCTTCTTTAGTTTCTTTTTTAATCTTTATTTCAGGCAAAGCCTTTTTTTTTATTAATTGATTTTTATTTCCGCCTTTACTTTGCTTCATAATTTGAATTTTGTTCTTGCCATTTTGCTTATTCTCCTGTACTGCCTTTGCTGCACCTTTACCTAATTGTTTCTGGGTTGGCTCTGATTTGACAGGGCCTAATGTTTTTACATTTTGATGTTTTGTTTCCTTGACAGCTGATTTATCGTCTGGCTGTGGCGCCTTTTTTTTCGATTTCTGTATGTTCGAAGGTTTCACCACATTCTTTGATTTTGTTGTAGCATCACTTTCAGTGTCATTCTGAGAACGTCTATTAACAGACAGCTGCCTTCTTAATTTTCGCGCCTGAGATTTTGTGATATCCTTTTTAGGGACTACTGTACGCGGGGGAATTGGAATTCCTTTTTCTATGGCAAGTTTCTTACGTAAAATACTTAGTCTTCGTTTTCCTGTTTTCGTTAAATTTTCACGACTCTGTATTTCTGCTATTTTCTCTTCTAAAGACAAATTCCCATTGGCTACCTTCTGTTCACCCTTCTCTTTTTGTCCTTTCTTTACTTTTTTCTGAATACTCTTTCTCGTTTGCTTTTCTACACTATTGTCCTCATTCTCTTCTTTTTTTATGAGCTTATATTTCAAATTGACTTTCTTAGAATTTATAAGAACCATTTTTTTGTCCTTTAGCTCTTTTTCTTTCTTTACTGTTTGTTGACTCAAAGGCGAAGGCTGATTCTGAACTGCACCTTCTTTTTTACTTTTTACAACTTTCTTTACGTCATTTTTCTGTACTTCAGCACCTACTCCTGGTTCTTGTTTAATATTCTTAATCTTTTTTGATGGTTGAACATTCTTATTGGAATCTTGTGACTTTCCAATAGGATCAGACTCGCTCAGAACCCGCTTTTTTTGGCCCTTGTTTATCATTACTGTTAAATAGAAAAAGGAGTAAAATCAATTCTTGAGTTTATTCGTAAAACTCAGCAAGCATGCTTCTGCCTCTAAGCAAATGTACTATTTAAAAATGTCTAGAACTATGTTACTAATTGTTTATGATCCATTTTACACTTCGACAGTTTACTCATAATGTATACAGCAAATTTACTTAACAAAATTACTTAGAAATAACAGAAATACGATAAAAGGAAGTGCCCCCACGTGCAGGGTAACCTCAAACACGTTGCTGTCTATCATAACTCCGTAAAGTAGATATGATAAAACTGACTCACGATAAACATTCCCAAATAAATATTTATCAATAATTAATACAATTACTCGTTACGAACAAAATGAAATATGGGCTTAAACAGCAACAATAAAGATGCGGAAGTTTAGTGTTACCGTTAAATGACGCTTAGTGTTTTTGCAAAAAGAATATAACTCTACGCCTTCCAATAATGTATAACGTTAATAATATTTATAATAAACAAGGATTACTTACTGCTAATTCCTTAGTAGGGATTATACAAAATGTATTATATTCGAAAAATCAGCAAAATTACACGACCACGTGTACCGCTTCCTCAAATGCCGCCTTGTAAGAATGAACGAGGTAGAGTTAAATTATACCATCTGCGCCATCGCTGAGTTTCGGAAAGAACAGCGCGTGCTGCGTCAAAGACGCTACCGACCCGGCATAGCAAGTGTGGAGAGTGGGGGAATTCCAGAAATCGCATATGGCGCTATCTAACGGAAATACTTAGAACCAATCATAACCCGCCAATTTATATCTACCTGAAAGACTAGAGATAGAAATTGATATATTGAAAGTAGCCTAAATTCATAGGTTCTAATTAGTAGTTTCAGTTACCACCATTCGTAGTGTAAGTATTCTAAGAATGGCCCAAGAATCGAATCAGACTTAACAGACAAGTCTCCTCTCTTATTTTACTCGAAGGATAAAAGTTTGGCCCAAGTCCGGAGTTTTCTAATTGTTAAATTATAAAAAAAAATAATAACAAACTGCATTGAAATATGGTACATTGTACTTTATAATATGGATTTATTACTTCTCACTTGCAATCAAGATTTACATTTTACTTCACTCTATATCTCTCATTTCCTATGTCTTTCAGCTATCTGTTCATGCACAGTAGTCTTTATTATAATTATTTTGTGTTAAATATATGTATCTCTTACAATTTAATATAGTTTTATTATCGTAGATTATTTATATCTTATATATTTCTGATACAACCTACGTGTCATTTTGTGTATAATTTTTTTCATATTATATCCTTAGTACATAAATGTATGTTCAAGGGGCGTGCCTCGACGAATTTTCCCGACGCGCCTCGGTCTGCCTCGACCAAAGAATCGAACGAGTAGCAGAAATAATTGAAAAAAATAAAGACAAATCATCGATTCCCAAACGGGCAATCAGCGAAGATTCAAGGGAAAAAAAAATAAATAAAAGATCTCCGAGGGATATTCAAATGCAAATAAATCTACTCGTCATCGAAAGACAATTGAATTGAAAAACTTTCCAATTTTCAAAAAAGAAAAACTTTTAGCCGAGTCTTCAAATGCAATTTACAACGACACATCAACCATCAAAAACGGACCATCCATACGCAATGAATGCCATCACCTCAATCAATACTTTCATCAATCAACAAAGTCACACGCCCAATCCACGGTCGCTTAAAAAAAAAAACCTTTTCATCCCTCTCAAAGATGAAAACAAAAAACCTAAACAATTGACAATCCCAAAGGCACGCCTTGTTCGACACATATATATGGTACACTTTTTTATTTTCCTATCGATGCTGCGCTACATGTAATACTAGCTTTAGCTTGGATCTCTTAATTATACAGTATCCGAAGAGAGGTGATCATTCGCGCTCAACCAGTTTCCACGTTAAATTCCGTAAAACGAAAAATTGAGTAAATTCATGACCAGTCAATCAGAAAAAAAAAACCCCAAGTGGCCACCGCGAAGCTTCACGAGACTCCGACTTATTCGAAATCTTACAAAATTCAACGTGGAAACGATCCACTCACGCATTACAATCGCGTTGCGTCACGGTCATATCGAATTTTCGGTATCACCTATTACCATACTCGCCCATAATAACGCTCGTACCATAGCCGCCCATTATCCTTTCTCGAATTCGAGCACGCAACGTCTTCATAAATAGATAAATACTATTCGCGCCTGAATTATCATCAGTCGCGCGCACCGCATCGTTAATGAGAAATCGCGCAGCCATTCAATGGATCCTCAATATGATCCCAACAATCGCACAGAGTTCACGCACACATTTTGTATATAATTAATGACTTACAAACTAAATACCTTAGGTATGTAATAATAATAATAATAATAATTATTAATATATATATTTAAATATTGCTAAGTATGGTTTGTGTATTATACACAGAAATAGGTGCCGAAATGAGCTTGCTTGTTACATCCTAAGAGTCGACGAAGACTCTCGTATTATTATATTATAATTAACAATTAAATAATTTGGCTGCTGTGCTTGTGTGTATATATATCCAGTGTAATGTGTATGTATATATTATTATGTTTCTCTCGTGTCGTCGTGTTCGTCGTGTGTGGTGTCGCGTGTGTATGTCTCATCTTCTTACATTGTATCTCAAGTACCAACGTAACAAAGTGCAACTTTTTTCGCACTTATGACAAAAATTCGCCGGGCGTCGCGCTTAAGATACCGAGCTGCCCCCGTAAATCAATAAATAAATAGAGGAACAACATTTCTCAAATATTTATCTTCGTTTTTTTTTTCTTTTTTTTTTCCCATTATCATTATAACAACATTAGAGGCTCTTGGAACGTAACGCAACAAATGTTCAACAACGATGCAACGATAAAAACAAATAGAAGGCACTCTTCTTCTTCTTTTTTTTTTTTTTAATAAATTAATTTCTTCTTCTTTCTTTTTTTATTTCTTCTTCTTCCAACAACTTGTACGTCTTTATTCTTCCCACTAGGCCGTGACGTGTTTCGTTTTATTTTTTTTTCTTTCACCTCTATTCTCATTTAAACGCACTCATCACACAGTCCTCTCTCCTTTCTACGTTTATTTTATTTTCTTACTCGCTGCCATCAATTGGCGCAGACGACGTCACGAATTTATCCTGCAACCCACCAACCGCACGCGCTCGTCGACGATCATCGATTCGATGATTGACGCGATATAAAGGGCGAAGAAAATTCGTGACGTCGCCGGAAGTTCGCCGTCTCTTCTCCTATGGCGTCGCGAAAAAAAAAAACACACACGCATCCTCTCACGATCACTTTAAATAGACAATAATAATAATAATAATAATATAATAATATAATAATAATAGCTACGACACGCGACAATGAGATATATAACAAATCTTCTCATTTATATAGATAAATGAAAATTCACGTTTCATAACAATTATCCTCTCTTTCTTCTTCTTCATCGTTAATCCACCTCTCGTATAATATTATAATAATTTAATTATTGTTATTTGCTTGGAAGCTCACAGCCGACACATTTTTTTTTTTTAATTCATTATTATTACTTTATTCTCTCTCATTTTCGCCATTTTTTTTTTTTTAATATTTTTACTTTATTCGTTTGGGCACAGGGCATTGGTTTTTTTTTTCTTTTTTAAACGTTAACGTCTACCAGCTATATAACGTCTCTGACCTTTCACGCAGAACATCATCGAAAGGATATATAATGAATTCGTGTCCGCCCGGGATCTCGTGGCGATGATTTGGGGCTTTGGAGGGGCGGCGGGGGGGGGGGGATAAGATAGGATATTTAAAGAAAAGATGATAACAGTGTGAGAAAAAGAAAAAGAAAATTGAACAGGAAGAGAGATCGATGGATTTTACGATCAAGGATCGAGACGAATGACGACGAGGCTTTGTAATACAATAAATATCGATGATAGGATAATTTGGCGGATGGGTGGGTGGATGGGTGGGACGGGGAGGGGTTGGATTGGCACCGGGTTTAGATAAATACCAGTAGGCATGTGCGCCTGGACCTGGTGAACCGACGTCGACGATGACAACAACATGGCCACTCTAATCGATCGAACTATAAGTACGATACCACATTGGGTGGGAAAAAGAACGAGAAAAGATGTGGCAGTGCCTTGAGCAACCATTGTGAAACCAACTTCCTAGTCTGCCTCCCTTATTTACCCTTTTCTTTTCTTTTTTTTTTTTTTTTGAACACATGACAGATCGCTCATATTTGTACGATAACAATATTATTCCTCATCACACACACTCTTTCTCTCTGTCTATTACCATTCGCTTTGTCCGTCTAAACACTACTCTAGCCTTGCTCGCGAGATTCAACGGGTTACGTTTCTTCTTTTTTTTATCTTTATCGTTTAACTCAATTTTTCTTCCTTTCCATTTTCGTCCGTCTTCGTCGAGCCTATCAAACCCCACGTTCGTCGAATTATCGTAAAATGCAAGTTTTACGCGCAACCACGACGCTTCGTATCGGTATACCTAGTAGTAGTAGTAATAGTAATAGTAGTAGTTATAGTAGTAGTAATAAGTAATAATAGTAATTAATAATAATAATAATAATATATCGTTTCTCTCTTCTCGTTAAATTCCACGATTCATTCTCTCTTTCTATTTCTATCTCTCTCTCTCTCTCAAGTTTTTCACACTTCCTATTTATTCCTGGTGAAAAGAGATAAGCGATAGCAGACATAACAGTTAACATCTTTTAATTACTGTCTCTTCTCGCTCTCTCCCTCTCTTTTTCTCTCCTGTCCCTATATAGTAAATACCTGGTACGCATACGAACGTACCTATGTATTTAATCAAGTAAGTATGTATATAACTTTATACATATATATTATTTATATATATATATAGATGTATTTATATATTAATCGTGTATATCGTATCTTGTATCTACTAATAATGTTCTTCGAATATCAGTACCCCTTAACGGCTAGTTATTTCGTTTTTATAAATATTTAACAATTTATCGATTTACCTTCATATATATATATATATAAATTACTTACTGGGAGATTTTTCATTGTAAATTCAGCTTACCCGGTCGTTACGGAAGCAGGACTTGAGATCAGACGGGAATATCAATTGTCTTAGACGCGAGCTAGCCCCCCCCTATTATGAATTTACTCATATTGTCCTGTGCCTTTCGTCCCCCCTCCCTCTCTTTCAAGCTCTCCCCCCCTTCAAACCATCACACTTCAACTCCCATTAACTTCCCCTCCTCGTTACTATCCCATCTTAATTTAATACTCTCTACCCTCCAATCCCAACTACCATCCGGACCAACTTCCTTCGTCCTCTCGGTCACAATTCATTAAATTCTATTCGCGTAACACATCGTATTTGTATAGCCCGCTTGAGTACCGCCCATTGGCTCTGAGTATCATCTTAGAACGATGAGGACTCTCTTACAACATCAAGAGAAAGAAAAGTGCACAAGAGACAGAGACACATAGATTAGAGACAAAAAGAGACGCTTAGAGCGTGAGTGCTTGCATCTGATGGCACGCGTCGGTCAATTGATTCTGATCGCCACCGGCGGGATGACTCGAGTGATTCGCGTGATGGCCGCGTGGCGTTGCCGGCGGCGTAATCGGCAAACGACCGACGGAGTTGCTCGAGGCGTCACCAGCGCCGCCGAGACTATCGTCGGACGCCTTGCCGCCGGTACCGCTGTTACCAGGATTGGTCTGCACGAGACCGCCGTTAACTTTGTATTTGTTTTGTTGCTGCTGACGCAGCATGGAGGCGCCGGTCTGTCCGGTACTTCCGGTGGAGGTGTACTTGTCCGAGGAGGACGTCTTGTTCCGTCCAGCCGGTAGCACAGATGTGGCCATCGCGTAGCGTCGCTGTTGCTGCTGATGCTGATAAGGATGCTGATGGTGCGTCGGTGGTTGATGATGGTGATGCTGCGTCTGATGCTGATGATGATGTTGATGTTGGGGCGGGGGCAGAGGAGGCTGATAGCGATTTTGTTGGGCAGGAGCGTAAAACTGGACCTGAGGGTTGGGCGGTGATAGAGTTGGGAGTAGTCGAGTCATGGGGGAATAGGGGGCCGGGGGTGGGCTCGCCGGATGTTCGTTAGCCGTAACAGTTTCCGGTTGCGATTCATTGGATTGGCTAAGAGTGTCGCTACCCTGACTGCTGCTCGCGCTCTTAGTCGAATTGCTGCCGGTATTACTCCTATAGGAATTGCGTTGACCGGAAGCGCCACCGGCTGACTTACTGTTTGGACTCTCGTTCGCGTTCTCGGTCGAGACGTAAAGATTGCGACGGCCGTTGGCGTTATCGAAATGCCGCGATTCGTGGATCGATCTGTGCGGGCCTGAGTTACAAGTATAAAAGTGTCCGTTGACGTACGGGCCGTTGTAACTCGGTGACTTTTGAAAAGCTTGAGCGGAGGAGTGAGCCAGGGTGGCGATGCTTTTTTGCGACGTATAAAAGCCCGAAGGCGACGGCGAGCCCACGGTGGCGTTTCTCTTGCAATACTGATGGGCAGGACCGTGAGATACGCGTGCAGAATTAATAAATGCATTCCCACCCGACTGATACTTGTGACCGATCATTGTGTGGTCCACGGATGCTGCGTATCTCTGCGGTCCCTTCCCATAGCCACCGGTATGATGATAAGCACCCGAGATCAGAGCGACGTTAAGATTCGGTGACTTGGCGTAGGCGTTTTGTGCGGCGTTCGCACCCACTACCTTCGAGTAGTCCTTGTGCGTGAGATTCTGCATCTTGAAGCTCGACTCGAAGCTAGTGGGCTGACTGTAATGATGCGGTGGAGGTGTGGGTAGGAGGCTGCCCCCGGTCGAGCCGTCGTGGAACGACGGGGGCTGCGACGGAGGCGGTGGCGGTGGCGGAGGCGGAGGCTGTTGCGGTCCGTGCGTGTGAGGAATGTAAACCGCGGCCGGATGATGATACAAGATGGTCCTGCAGTGCATCTGATTGCTGTTGCACTCCTCGGCATTGTTCAAGGAACTCTGCGAGCCGTGCAAGTTCGCGGTGTGGATTGCGATCGGATGGTAATTCGTATATCGAGCGGACACGGGGAATTTGAAGGGCATTAAGGATACCAGAGGTGTAGCCGATCCCGATGGCTGAACAGCCTGCGTTTCGCTGTGCGGTTGATCCGAGTGGCTCGACGTTGAACGACAGTCCTGCGATATTTATTTAACACGTCGTTTTGCAATCCTCACTCTCGATGGGGGTGTTTTTTTTTTTGTAAATTCGATACGTCACGATTCGCGCTACATCCCTTCCGCCTACGCCGATTTTTTCGCTTGATTCTCGAGGAGATGAGCTCCGAATGTACGAAAAATGAAATTTATAAACATTTAAGAGATATTCATCGAGAGATGTTTCATAGACTTGTTTCCTTTTTTTTTTTTTTTTTTTTTGAATGAATATTCTCGTCGTATTACTGCATTACTTTCTAATCACAACCGTTTCTGCAACCACAAATAATGCAAACGAGTCTCATGATGTTCTGCAATGGAACGCATGTAAGCTTTTGTCATATTCCCACAGATGCTATTACGCATGATAGTAAACAGTGATTTATGATTTTTTTTTCTTCAATTGATTCATGAATATTGAACCAGCAATATATCATTAAGCAAGTAGCGCATAGCCAGAGCCATTCTCCTTCGTTAATCAAGTAGTGACGAAAAGCGAAAAGACATAT
>JARQSV010000329.1:756093-777505 GCA_030142285.1 Calameuta idolon | reverse complement strand
ATCATTAAGCAAGTAGCGCATAGCCAGAGCCATTCTCCTTCGTTAATCAAGTAGTGACGAAAAGCGAAAAGACATATAACGAGTCGTTCGAAGAATAAAAAAAATACATGGAAAACACGGTGTCTACTTTTCCTCCTATTGAAAGTCAAAATGAAAAAAATCGATATATATTTATATCTCAAGATATAAGATTCACGAACGTAATTCAAATACCGACACTACTTAGTACTCGCATATAAATCAATAAAATCGGTAAAGTCTCAAAAGTCTTCTAGATTGCTAACAAAGTTCACGTGTCGAATAAAAGAATATCGTATTGTCAAAAGAAAAAAGTAAATGTAGGAAAAGTGGACAACCGAGCATTTATCATGAACATACGGCAAGCGTACAAGGAATGCAAATGAATAAGGATAAACCGTCTTCCCCCATGGGCGACTCACGCCGTCCGGTAGACTCGGCCGATCCATGGAAAGATAAATTGATCGCTAATGGAATTTACCTCTTGGTTAGAAGTCTGAGCGTCAGCGGATGTCTGTTGGCAGGTAGCAACAGTAGCAGCATCGGTTGCATAGAGCAATAGCTGCTGATCCGGTAGGCCGAGAGTAGCATGCGCAGAGGATGGAGGCGGAGGAGGACCTGGCGGTCCAGCGGTGGGGAACGAATAATAAAGATGCTGTTCGATCTGAGTTGGAGCCGGTGGGCCTGTGACAAGTGGAGGGTGATGAAGTCCAGGAGGCGGAGGACCGCCCGTGGAATAGAAGTGGTGATTGGCTGAGGGTGGCGGGGGTGGACCAAGAGATGCAACTGACGAGAGGCCTGACGTCGTTGCAGATGAGGGCTGCTGCTGGTGAGAGACCGTAGGCGTACTTGTGGCTCCAGTCGCACTGTTACTACCGTTGATATTAGTGTTACCACTGTTGTTACCGCTGGTACCGTTTGAACCACCGATACCAGGACCACCCTGACCCCCACCACCACCACCACCACTTCCGCCGCCGCCACTTCCACTGCCAATGTTGCTCTGTGGACCGCTGCTCGTTGTGTAAAGATATTGTGGAGCACCGGCGGCAGCTGCTCCAGCGTAATACGAATCGTACTGCAAAGAAATTATGAATTGTATCGTTAGATTTTTATTTTTTTTAAATTAAATCACTTATTACAATTAGTTATTAATTATGCCATTCGTTAAAGTCTTTAAAGCACACTTTAATATGCATTTGCTGTATAAGCGCGTGAAGCTCATGGAACTTCATGGAATGCCTCTTACTGATAAGATTTAATTAAATAAATATTATGCAAGTGAAAGTATGCATCGTGACCTCACAATTTGCTCTTACATACAGGTTCCTTATATACCTGTCTCTGAAGGAGTACGGTAATTATTTGACTTGCAATCGTTCTTAATAAAATATATATCTCCTCTGTCATGTATTAATTGATGGGTTCCCTACTAAGTAGCTCCGAGAAGTACTGCTGATTGCATGGCAAATTAATTCGCGTATCCTTGATAAATCAATATGACATTTACATGGAAAACATGCGCTGCACCGATCGTAGAAGTTAGACAAAAATCATATTAATTATCAGCTTCGCAAAGTAAATATAAAACGTCACCATCCTATAAGCACATTGAAACACGATGGTGCACACTGTAATGTAATACGAAACGAATTATTTATACAGCACGATTATGATTGTGTTACATGACACTTTCCACTAATTAGAATGCAATTCTACACGAATATTCAAGAATTTAAATAGCTTTTGGCTGAGCCGACAAGCAGTTCAATTATTCTCTCAATTTTCTTTAGACGAAATGCATCACGGTGTAACCATCTCAATGTATCTCGATACGACAAATTTCTATAAGTACTAGTTACAAATAACTATACCCAGGGGCATTAAGGACAATAACAAAAATATATAAATTTCGCTTCAAAGTAAAAATTGGCATTTCACTCCTGCATCTATAGTCTATAGACATTATTAAGAACGCTGAAAATTTGCAGAAAGTTAGATATATTATTTCAACGTAACGACGTAACTACCGACTATCTATCTTATCTGCTAACTTGGTCTATTAACCCCATGAGAAATGACATTTTACTTGCTGAAGATATTTGTCACATACAAAGTGCAATCAAAAAGATTACATATGCAGCAGTGAAACGTTGCGCATAATATCAAATGTGATTTGTACGAAATCCTTGTATTGAGTGAAATTATGCAGATGCGCAAAATTTGTCAGTCCAGGACTATATTGCGTTCGGGTACTGGATACATGCAAGAAACATGCGACATATTAAATTTGACGAGAGAAAGAGAAACAGCGAGAGAGGAGAAAATATGAGAAACATAAAATGCATTTTACATGCTGGACACGTAGCATAGACCATATACCTTTAGACCTCAATACTGTATAGCGTCGAGAAGGACGTAAGTAGGCATTTGCTGAGGGTTGGGTAGAAACGCCGGTGGCATGGCTTCTCCCATCAGACCGTTTGTCTGTCAAACCGTAACCGATATACTGTTTAATCCCAATACAATAGCATACACCCGTGATCGATAATTCAATATGACTAAGAATTTCCTACAGATTACGAGAATTACCTACATACCCGAATAATTTTTCTTTTCCAACAAGAACAGTATTTCATTGCACAACAATGCTGGTTACTTGAATGACTTACCGGCATTGGGGTATACTGGTACTGTTGTGGCATGTATAATGATGGCGCTGGGCAAGGATACATAACTGGTGCGAATGTCTGGTGCCCCGTTGCTGGTTGAGGTCCTACGAATTATACATTACGTTTATTGGTCCTTAGATTCATGGACATTGTAATTCTTGATTCAGTAATTGAGCGAAGATACGCTTATTCTTTAAGGCCAATGATAGTTTTAGTCAAGGTAAGTTAGTAGGACAATTTAGTAAGGTACTACAAGAATAGAAAGTTCAGAAAAATTTTAATGCAGTTTATGTCATGTGTAGTTAGTAACACGTGATTTAACCTATCATATATGAGTGTTTAAAGATATGAAATTGCGAATTCTTTTCAAACTCACCAAAGACTCCTGCTGCTTGATATATAGTTGCAGGATCAGCGGATGGGGCAATGGGAGTACCAGGTGCTGGAGCTCCTGTATTGTAGAATGTCATTCCACTTTGATACGTAAGACCCATTCCTGGTGGAAATTATTCAAAATGATGTATTAAGTCTGGTCAATGCATTATCCAAGATACAAGGAATGATTCTATACTGTCAATAAATAGTCGAGTTATATTCTTAAAGATTTATAGCACTAACCATTTGTGTAGTAATATGCATTGGAGGGTACTGCAGGAGGCGATCCAGAGCCTCCGTCAAAAGACCTATTGAAAGGTTGCTTCTTAATTGCAGGAGCTATGTTCAGCTTTCTCTCCCTTAATACAATACATTCAGACTGTAAAAGAAGAAAAGAACACTTAAATAATATGTAGAAATCACAACAAATAAATATATTTGATAAATGTAATTTTTGCTACACTATTAGATTAAGTGTCGATAAAGATGATAACCTCTTGCTGAAGTCGTTTTGCTTCCTCCTCAGTTTCAAATGTGACAAAACCATATCCTTTAGAAACTCCGGCACGGTCGGAAATTATTTTTGTAGCTTTGACATTGCCATACGCTGAGAAGAGTTGTGCAAGTTCTGCTTCGCTGGTACTTGCTGAGATACCACCCACAAAGATACGATTAGGTACCAGAGTGCCATATTTTGGCGCTGCCATTGCAAGGCTCGCCGCTGATGCAGGGCTGGAGGCTGGACTGGACCCCTCCGTACCCCCAGTTGAAGCCGAACTCTATAAAAAGATTAGATACCAGTTAACACAGATAATCAATATAGATTTTATGGACAAATAATATAACACAGAGAAATATTCCACCCTTGCCTGCAATCAAAGATAAAATAATGTTATTAAATACTACAATTCACTTATACGTGAGAAACGATTTGATGAAAAGGTTTCACTTTCAACAATTTATACTACACATGAAAATACTTCTCACCACATTGACACAATACAACGGTCTGAGTATATTCTTTAAAATCAATATTCTATATGAGGATACACAAAACTGTCTGAACGTAGATTAATATTTCTCGATATTCCATAATCAAAGACTCACATTTATATTTAATTCAGTATAAATATGATTCCTCATCACAATCCAAGTGAGAAGTATTATACTGCATATAACAGATAAAATGTAAAGAGTTAACACACAATGTATTCTTCTTCTTTGCAATGAACAGCATTGCAAATAATTATACAAGTAAGCAAAGTTTCCAAATATATAAATCATACCGGCACCACAAAAGAAAAACAGGAAACAGAAGTTTGTCATTGACATCAGAAATATCAGAATATTTACACAAGGAGTATCATTCACTACAATGATTTCATTCAGTTTATAAGCTGCTACAAGCCTAGTACAGCTCATAAGCTTTACAATCTAAATATGAGACAGAACTATAGCCAGAGCTTCAAAATACAAAACTGAAAACCAGAAACAAAAAAACTGTCGCAAATATATAATCTCCGAACACGTCTGAACTTGATCACGGCCGTCTCGTCTACGCTAAATACACGTCCAGATAAAATTGAGTAATGAAAAAGACTTTATTTCATAAAGATGAATAGCTAAAGAGGGCGAGAGGGAGAGACAGCAAAGAAAAGAGAAAGACACAAGGATCAAGGGTGAGTCTGAGAGGGAAAGATAGAGATATATTTCAAAGGGACACACAGAAAGAGTAACAAAGATAAAGAGCGACAAAAGGGAAAAGCCATAAGAATCGAGAAAGACATAGGTTATCCGTACTGTCAACTTACCGTGTCGCGCGAATTATCGGCGACAGCGACGCTGGCAACGGCGCTGCAGCCGATAAGCGTAACAACAAATCGAAAAGCTCCGACTAAAAATATTGACAAGCCGGAGTGAGAGGCCGCGCCGTGATATCGCGAGATCGATCGACGATTCTCCGAATCGTTTCTCGATCGAGGTTAATGGCCGTGACAGTGGCGGCGGGAAGGTGCGTGACTTTCCCTCTCGCGATCGAGTCACTGTGTAACAGGGCGAGAACGTGAGAAAGCGGCGAAATTGTCAAGGGTAAGAGAAGAGAGTTCGAACGGCTCACCATCTTCGAGAGTCGAATTGGTCGAGCTCGTAGGCAGTTCCTGCTGGCCGTTGTCCGCTTTCCGAGCAGTGGAAGGTCCCCCTGGCCACGCTCGAGGTCACCTGGCTCTACCCAGGGACTGGCGAGGAACGCTACGACGATTCCAAGAGAACTCCCGGCCTCTGGCGAAGCTCCTGTTCCTCTTCGCTGAACCTCCAAACACCACGGAATTCCCTTTACAAGATGGCGGACAAATCACCTCACGTCGCGCCACACCGCGCCACAATCACTTCGCTTTTGAATATGTTTCATTGATTTCACACGGATGAATTTTACTAGATTATTAGTACTTGTCTATTCTTGCCGTTAAGTTTCACTGTTTCTTTTCTCTTTTAAAATACAATGTTTTTACTCTATGTTCACTGTACTTTTTCTATTACGAACTCCCATTACCTGGCTTCCTTATTCGTACAGCATACTCGTTCTCGTAAAATACATCTCTCTGTTACTCTTTCTGCTGAAGCTTAGGTAAATTTATTACTTTGTAAATTGTATAGCTCGAAATCTCGGAGATTCTACTATTGTCAGACATTGGAAATGTTCTACAAATTATTTAAAACTTTTTCTTCTCTATTACTCGTGCAATTGACGTCTTCACAAGATACTTTTGCGCCAGCAACGAATGTAGTGGCAACTATGTACCACTGTCTATTACAATTTCGTTACTAAGTGCGCAAAGAGTTAATAGTCTGCTCAAGGTACAGATAATTTAAAGGACAAAAGATGTGACAATTTATTTAATGCCAACCAGACAAAAGGAAGGGAATGGTAACACGGAATCAAATTTATTTTTAATCATTTTATAACTTGATTTATTCTTCCAGATTTACAGTATCTTTTTCATAATGTAAATGCAAACGAGCAAACAGATGAAGCTGCGTTTTATCCGTAATGCGGAAATGACGTCACTAAACTGTTGATTTGCATCTCGAAAATGAAGCGTGTAATGAAAAGTTAGCAAAGAACTCGAAGAATTTTGCCGGTCTGTTTTGTCAGAAGAGGCATCACATTTTTTGCTTAGATGATCTTTTATCTTATTAGGACTCTGAGTAAGATAACTGACATCAAAATATTTTTATATGTTCAATTTTTATTTCTGTAATATCTAAACGGTTACGCTGAGCATAATGCACCTAGCGTTGATAGGAGAAAGAAATTCAAATGAATATGAGTAAAAAATAATATGGATAGAGAATTACAGGACAAACACTAAAAATATCTTTTATGTTTGCCCTAATGAGTTCCTTTAATTGAGAATAATTAATTGAGCAGTATTATCAAATAATAATGTCAGTTTGTAATGGTGGAATAAGGCAGTTGCCAGGCGCCTTAAAGAAGATAAAGAACTTACCTAATTCCACGATTGATATGTTTTCTGTTCTTTTATCAAGGCGAACATATTAATTATCAAATAGACCGTAATGAATAACCGAATGCAAATAACTGAAATGGAAACGAGAAACGCGAACGGAGGGGAAAAAATGAAAACGTCCTTCCTCACAGCATTTTCAGCTCAGAAAACTAAAAACAACCGGCCCCCTTCACAACGCTAGTCATTGCTCAAATTAAAGCACCCTCAACTGTATAAGAATGTCCGTGTTAGAAGTCATATTTAAATTTAAGATATATCATGGGAATTAACAAAATAAGATTTATTTAACAACGTATCTAATTATATCAATTATACTGCGATACAAATTAAACTAATGAATTTAAACAACTATTTTGACTTACGCTGTATAAAATTAGTTATTGGTCAAAATTCAACTGTTTAACCACAAATAAAAAAATATGCTACTATAATAATGTAAATTTTGTACTATAGTAACGCAATAAACAGAAAAAAAACAAATTAATAAGATTGCTCCCCGAATGGAGGGTAAGAGGTGTAGAATTAACTAACCAATGTAACAACGTTAAATATTCAAAAGTATTATTATTACAAATTTAGATCCTAAACAGTTAATACGTTATAAGTATAAAACTTTAATGAACGTAACGATATTATTTACAAAAAATGTACATACACAATTTGATAAAAGCGCATTATGCGTAATTCAAATCAAATGCCGTGGAATTCGACGAGACTATTATATACTGTGCTTCTTCTTGATTTGGATAGTCTGATATCATCTGCGACGCAACGTTGAGATTCTGGAAAGAAACAAAAGTCTCAATGTCCTTCGTAATTCTCAATGATTCTCTTGTATTTACGGTGCCTGTAAGTAGCATATCAAATATTCAAGTATATATACCATATATGTATATACACTGACCCAATTAAAGTATAAATTCCCATAACGCAATAATAAATGCTTCTTATTTAGTCCCTACACATATACAGTACACGTACTTACAATAGAATTATAAATTTTGGTATTATATATTATAAACTTACATATTTTTTATGCATTGCAAGGCAAAAGGTACAGACTTGTGGCCTGGATTGAGAATCACCCAGTTTACTCATAACCGGTGAAAGATTATTTTCCTCAAGACGCAAACACGGCTGATCTATGGCTCCTGCGACGAGTACAGCGCCCAAATGACTAATGTAGCTACTGGCCAATCTTAATGTCTCTATTTTCGACAATTTCCTATCAGCCGGCTCCGTGGGGATCAATGTTCTCAAGGCAGTGAAGGCTGTGTTTACGCTGCACAGTGAAGATTGGGATTCTTGAGTTGCGTACCTGTATTTACGTCACTTAAAGACAGAATCTAATAACGTATCATTCTCGGGTACAAACCCGAAAATACCTAATTATCGATTATACAGCGATTAATCGAACACAGATCAGAGTATCAATCTACTGGGTTATAAACAGAAGGCAAATCAAAGACAGTCATTCATAACTCTCAAAGAAACATTTCAAAACTTCCCAAAGGATATCTTGCACAATTCCAACCTAACGCATCCAGTTAATCACGTACACAAAGGGATTAAGTAATTAAGAGAGTATTAAAAATAACACATATAAATCTAATTCTTCAAAAAAAAAAAAAAGATAAGGACAAGTGTTTACCTATGGGTTCGATCTCTCTCACGTGCATTCGCCTGGTATCTCTGTCTAGCTGGTTCTTCCTTTTTCCTGGCTGCCATCTCGTTTACGCACTTATATTCGCTCGGCGGAGTTCTTTTTCACAAATTATAATACATTTAATGACTGGCTCTACAGAAAAGTGGACTCACGGCGAGAACACTCCTTTTATGAATGAATAGGCGTGAGCAACGTGCCCCTGGGGCGACTCACCCCACCAAGAGCTTCTTCTCTTTCCGTTTGCCACTAGGCATAGTCATCATCATCAGGAGCAGCACCACTACGACGGGAATTGGTGTGCAGTATGCATATGTGTATATAAAGATACAAAACCATTGCCAGTATGGCTAACATCATTGCCATTGCTATACAGTAGCACGTGCACTGCACGTGTGTACGTGCAGTCACAACGTTCGTTCTACTGTGCTAGTACGGCGACTCTCTCAACAAGTGGCCAGACTCTGGGTTTCACATTACATCCAATAAAAACAAGCCGCCAGGCCAGGCCTACTGTCAGCAAAAAATTCCATCTGTTAAACTAATTAGAGTAGTTTTCTGGTCCTTTCGCACGTAATTCCAAATCTATCCGACTTTTACAATGTTCGCTCGCGCTGTCTTATTTACAAGATTTTTCTACATCTTACAAAGGCTCGATACTTATAGATACTGTGATTAAGATTAACATTATTTTGTAACCATAACGTACAGATTTAGATTTGACCGATTGCAATGTCATACCTATATAAGAATCTTAGAGGACTTTTACAGAATTTAATCAAACGCAATTAGAAGTTTTATCGTTTCCTTCTCCTAAAGTTAATGACATTACATGCTAAAGCGATAAGAATTATGCAGGTTTTCAGGTTGAAAAAATATTAATTAAAACCAATCTATTAGTTCTCACACATTTCAAACTTTCATTTACGCAAACTCCTGTGAAACTCTAAAATTTTATATAATACATAAGAAACTCCATCGGCAGGCTTGATTAACAAATTCCTCTAATATCGAAGAGACTGCTTTACCTGGATCAGTATACCTACCGGTGTTTGATGATAAAAATGATTAATATAATCCACAGCGAAAGTCTGTATCCTATTTATGTATACAAGTATGGTAACAGTTATTGATATCAGAGATTTGTATGAAATTTTTACTTGGTTAAACAATTGAATTACAATGAATCAATTATTGTAGCCTATATAATGTAAATGTAAATACATTAACTCCAATGGTTATGAGAATCAAAGTAGCAGCATACGGCTTTATGTGTTCTCATTGAAAGAAAAAGATATCGTTAACACATGAAAGTCTAAACATATACACTGTGCTTCTCGCTTTAATACAAAATACAATATCATCTATATGAAACTATATATACGTACAATGTAGAACCGAGGAACATTATACGCTCACAATCCAACGTTTTTCGACAAAACGTTTAACTTTGGTCAGTTTGTTTCGATGTTTACAATCAGCCAGCCGCTGTCGTTATTATTATTATTACTACTACCACTATTGCTATTATCATTAAGAACCTGCCATAGTTACAGCAATAAGTTTCCAGGTAATAAAATAAAGGAGGAGCGAGAAAAAGAAAAATGTACAAGTAAAAGATAATTAGGATTACTCAAATTAAATGTAAAAATTACGCGAGAGTTTACCGGTTCCGTTTTCCTCGTCTTTAAATAATACAGTCTATTTAAGGTAGAAAGAAACACGAGCCCGTGCATGGGTATTAAAATAAGATTAAAAGATTTGGCGCAAAATACAAATGTCCGCCATTTTCTCTACAGCGTCGAGAGACGCTACGTTAAGGACGCGAAAGAACGTATTTGTGGCCGATAAAAAAAAGGCACTAGTAAAATAAGGATAAAAACAGTTGAGAAAAAGACAATTAAATTTTAGCCAATGGGCCTGAGACGATGTCTCCTCTTGAATACAAGTCGTCATTAAGAAACGATTGATTCACGAGGTGTCACATAATAAGATTGCGGCTGTTACTGCAGTAACATCAATAATGATTTTTCAATGAATTTACAGTACAACAAGCGTCGCTATATGAACTCGTATCTTCTATACGGCACTAGGATAAACTAGCGCGTTATAGGATAATTTTCTCATCTATTTACACTAATGTGTTACACAGGACACAGATTACTGCCCATGATGCCTTATAGTACGTAGCATGTGAGATGGGGATAAAAAAAAAATTAAAATTCTTATGGAGTATGAAAGAAAAATTAAATAGAGGGTGAAAAAAGGTCAGCGTTACCGTCCTGCATTCTTGCGCCTTGAATCAAAAGTCATGGCGAGAAATGCTTTCAACAGTAACGTCACTGACAGCTCGTCAATTTCATCAAGAACAATTTCAATGAAAGTTCTTTTATTTATGCTTAAGGACGCGATCCTCGTGCAGCTTCTTCCAGGGCGCGAACTTTAAGCTCGCGCTCACGTTGTTGTCTAAAAAATACCCATTGTTAGTTCTATAATCATAGTAATGAGCATCAATACTCTTGGGGTCGAATGCACCAGCCGTCATTAAATCAACTTTTATAACGTACGTTATGGCATTATTTTAATTCTCTTTTTTCTCTCTCGTTAATATCACTCTTTCCCTACGATGAACGAAATCCTTGGTTCACGACGTTACCGGACACAAAAATACTTTATGACTGTGACAATCTTTCGTTCTCACGTAAGTACCTAAAGTAAATCCAAGAGAGGCAAAGTAATGCTCGTCATAAAATCAAGTCCAATTCATCACTTTTAATCATACATTCCTCGTTAATGTCATATACGTACAATTGAAACAAAAAAGAAAGATTTATCCTTGCCAGATATTAATATAAATTCTGCACTGCGCAAGAGGCAGGTTACAAGAGCTTCGAATTCACATAAAATATAACTGAAAGCTTCAATAAATTAGTACGCATTACATGAGAATACTATACATAACAATATTTTAAAATGAAACTCTCCGAGGTACTGATTTGTCTCAAGGTAAGAACTAATCGATTAAACAAAAAATAGACAAACTGGCCTCGACAGTATTAAAACAATAAATAATGGAAGTACATTGCTTGTTTTCTATACCACGTAAGAGAAAACAAAAAGAGAAGAACAATTTTTCATTTCCTTTTTTTCTTTTTTTTCTACTAAACGTAGACAATATTTCTGATGATTCCCATCATATCCACAATTCATCCTCCTTGATCTCCAGCCGTATACAGTATATATACAATCAGCAGCAGTAGCACTGGTAGGTACAAAGGTAACCCAATTAATAACTTTTACTAACATGGTCCTTCAACTTAACAAAAGCTAACCCTTAGAGCTGGACGCCTTGTCAACATTCGAACACCGTTTACATCAAACGTCTCAGGTCATGATTGAGCCAGGATGACAGTCTTAAATAATGAAAAGAAACGTAAAATATTGTTGGTAGTGCAAACGACCCCTAATGGATTACTAAATAATCTCGAGCTAATTCATTTTAAACGAACCTCAGATATTCCTCATGATGAGCGACCAGGGATGCATGAGGTGGAAATCTGTCTCTTTCCATCATGAGATGTCGCTGTAGCTGCTCGTGATGGGCAGCCATGTCCGCGTAAGGTCGTCCAAGAAGTTCAGCTGGGTGTAGAGCCAGTGAAGGATCCCGGGGCATTAGACCAGGTCGTGGGTAATTCGCACCGGCTGCTGCTACGTGGAACAGAGTAAAAAAAAAAAAGAAAAACGAAAAAAAATGATCAGCAATTGGTTCATGAGATAATGTCGACGCTTAGAAACATATTAAAAGCTACAGTGTGAGATGGCAAGCATGCAAATTTGTAGAACTATTGTAAGATATACATATGTGAAGAATTTCATAAGATGAACATCTCTTTTTATGCATTACAAAAGTATTGTCATCAGGGCGTCTACAGTCTCTGAATGTAGATTGTTCTAAACGCGAGAAGAAACTATAAAATAAGGACTTCAGTGGTCTCGATATTGTTTGTTGCTACTATAGCCACGCAACATTCGAATTTGACTTCTTAAAGTTTCATTCTTAAAACGTATGTACACTTATACAGAGCGCAAAAGCATTAATCGGACATAGAAAACGTATAGTCTAATTAATAACTTGTTTTCATTTGGTTTTTGATTATTCTCTCACTCCAAAGCAATTTTGCCAAGCAGTGATTGAACCATTAAGTGAACAATTACGAATAGTACTTAGTTCAATGGAGTGTTGGTGCTACTTAATCTTTGTGCTACACATTCTCTTACATTAGGATATCCCTTAAGTTCGTTATAGACGTTACAACTAATCATTATCGAAGACACTTTTTCCTTAAAATAAGCAGTTTAATAATAACAAGAAACTTTAACCAATAGTTACTCCGAGGGTCGTGAAACTTCAACCTCAACATGTTTAACGTTCAATCACAGTACAAGAGATGAAATTTTCGAAATTTCCCAACACAAGAGTAAAAGAATGAAAGTGACAAATAATTTCATTTTTCAAAACGTACGCACGCACAACCACCCACTGCGTACCCACGCACACGCACGCGCAGACACACAGAACGCACGTGACCAACTATTCAATAGTCGGTCGAGTTAAAAACTGTTAAAAGCATTTTCGAAGCTCGGTACAGAATAATGTTTGGACGTTAGTAAATCCGAATTGTTGGAACAGTTAGGAACAATTACAAATTCCTGGACAGGACGAAGGGGGTGGTGGCGAAGGGTTCGCAAAAATAAAGAAAGAAAATTTTAAGAAATCAAAAAGGGGTACAAGGAACGCAACTGTAAAAGGAGACGCTTGAAGGCACAACGATTGTAGCGAAACAAGCGAGAACAGATTGTTTCTTTCTTTTTTCTTTTTGGAAAAAGGTTCAGAAACTTAGACACCCTGATCCCTAGGACCTACCAGGCAGGGGGAATCCAGCTGCAGCTGCAGCTGCTTCCTGCTGTTGCTGAGCCTGTTGCTGGGCCTGCTGCTGTCCCGGATGTAGGTGCAAGTGGGTATGCGCATGCGTATGCGCGTGAGTGTGAGCGTGATACTCAGGCGAGATGCCAGCCATCTGCAACCGGACCATCGGGTCAGCAGCCAGAGCCAGCCGCTCGTCCAGCTGGCTGTGGTGATGAGCCGCCACGGGATGGCCAGCCCCTCCCCCTGCTGGCCCCCCGCCACCCGAAGTCGGTATCCCTAAACCCGACAGGGCTTCGGTCAGTCACACCATCTATCATATCTACATCTATTGGTCCTAATTATAATCCTATTTTGGCACACTTGACACATACTTAATTTTTTAATTTATCCTACTTGATAATATTCTTATCTCGTATGTATTCTATTAATTGGAAAACTTAGGACCTATTATCGTTATACATTCACTTTTACATTCGTTGCTAAACGGAAACAGAAGCTACTGCAGTCTTGATACTTGTGATGCTAATACGTTTATATTAATAAAATTCTATCACAAACGTTCACTCGAGTACACTGAAGCTTTTGTGAAAAGAAAAACAACTTTTTTTTTCTCAAGCCACGTACAACGGGGTACTGACTCTCAATTGACAAATCAAAAGAGTACCGATTGTTCAAGCTTTTGTATAAAGTAAACGGGAATTTATTGTATATTGTGACAAATTCTTATTCAAAGTGTTTATATTATGGGGGATTCAAGTAATGGGTATTTATGAAACATTCTATCTTTTTGAAAGGAGAATGTTTACTGATTATGGTTTGTTTGCTCTTATACGTTGGATCAACAATAGTGTTGCTGAGACAGGGTTATCGTTTCAAGGATACTTCAAAGACAGGGTAGTTAGTTAAAAAAAATCTGGCCAAGAGTTATGGGTGAACAGAAGGAGGGAACAGGTGAAGAAGATTGTTCTCAAAACTTCAAAGATGTCTGAAGCCATTGTCAGTGGTAAACGGTTTCACAGAAAGACAAGAAATCGTTAGGAAGTTTGAGAAAAATAAATGTGAAAATATTCCAACAGGACTATAGAAAGAACAAAAATTGTTAAATTCACTAGATGGGATCTATAATTGACAATGAACAGGGCATAGGTAACCTGCTGAGGGTACCGATAAAGGAAGAGAAGAGTGAAAAGTAAGAAGTACAGGAATGGGGAATAAATAAAAAAAATATAGAACGAATATTACCTAGACGTTCAAGACGTTCCCTCTCAAGTTGGCTAGGTCCAGGAGGTGCCCCGTAAAGACCAAACTGATGCAATGCTTGAGGAGGAGCAGCAGGTCCTGGGGCAAGTCCAGCAGCTGCGTAACGTCGGTGTATCTCCAGCCAATGAGGATCGACCGGCGCAGGCATAGGCCTTGGAGCCCCTTTGAGCATTTCTTCCTTAATCCTGTCGTTGAGCTCGCGTTCACGTAACTCCCGTATCTCTCGCTCGCGTTTCTCACGTTCCAAATGCTCTAGTTCGAGCCGTTCCCGCGCTGCAGGTCCATACATATAGTGTAGCATGGGATCAGGTGGCGCTGGGTGTCTGGCTGGTGAAAAGGCAGCGTGTGGTCTGGCATATTCAGACAGTTGCCTCAGGGCGGGTGTATCCGCGTAGGAGCCAGGTCTTGCCGCGTATCTATCATAAGGCGACACTACCGGTTCCATGGGACCACGACTTGGAGGTTTGCAGACTTCCGGTTGCTTCTCAGGAGTTGTCATTTTTCTAGCTTGCTGAGCAGCAACTCTATCACGTTCCTCTCTCTCCCTCTCAGCTTGCTTCCTCGACCTTTCCTCGCGTTTCCTAGCCAGCTTGGAATCCGGAACAGGTTTGAACATCAGATCTGTCCTGGTGCAAGAATTATTCTCCCCGCGATTCCAATGTCGAAGAAAAATCGCTGACTGCGAACGATGACACTCAGAGTCTTCGATTCGAGGCTCCGGGGATGGTCCTCTTGGACTTGGTGGCTCTTCCGGTTCAGGTTCCACAAGTTCCGGTTCCATCTTTGGCTCAGGGGGCGGTGCAGGAGCTTGTGGTTGTGGTGGACGATGATGATGATGAACTGAGCTACTGGAGGTAAGACACGCAGATACCATTGATGGTTTCCTTTGAGCATTGTGAGAACTATGAGAGGATGAATGACTGTGTGAACTGTGCGAGGAAATAGTTAGTAACTTGTCGTGATGTAAGGTCGTAGCTTGGTGCATACTTGATGAGTGATGATGGGTAGCAATTAGATTTTCTCCCTCCTCCCTGGTCGTCACACTGGAGCTTGTGCTTGAATGGTGTGCAGTCATCATTGTTGTGCTTTCCTGATTTCTCTGTGGTGACGGAGGTGGAATGGCATGAGGAACGGGACCGTATGGATACGGAGGGAATGGTGGATAACCACCTACAGGAGCATATCCAGTGTAAGCATGCGGATGATAAGGATGCATCGCTGCGAACAGAGAATGATGCATCAAGGGATGATGCGTGTGGAATGGATGAGCCATGTGAGGACTCGGTTGCTGGGCAGGATGCATCACAGGTTGGGGAATAGAAGTTGGAGGCGGTGGCAAACTCGGAGTCGGGGAAGCTGCTACTGACTGTATTTGAGCGACTTGCTGGTTGCTCGCTAAAGAATGCTTACTTGGGGTAGGTGGTTTACTAGAACTATCAGGATCCTTTTTAATGTTCTCCAGAGTTGGTCCTGGAAAACCTGTTTGAAACCCAGGAACTTTAACTTCCTTGAGACTCTGGAGAGGATCTGGTTCTGGTGGTATGATTTCTTGCTTTATCTTTAAGTTCTGAGGTTCCATTGGTGGAGTACCAGCCAAATTATAGATAGCTGCTGGTTTTTCCGTCGACAACATACTTGGTGGCTGTATAGGTTGGAATAAGTTAGTTGGTTCGGGTCTCTCAGGTTCCGTGTTTTCCATCCTGTCCGGAATTCTTTCTGACATCCTCTCCAATATTCTGTTATCCCGGTGTCGCTCTGGACCTAATCTGTCATCTGCCATTCGCTCTGACATCCTATTTTCAGAAGGCATCACTGTTAAGCCAAGCGGTTGCGGTGAACTTGGTACTTGCGGCATTTGAGTGATATTAGTCGTGGACATGTTCTGTGGGATATTTAAATTGAGGGCAGTTGGTACGGGAATACTTTGCCCCATACTTTGTGTGCTCGTTAAATTAACGCTGTTCTCTGTACCCGTATTAGAGACGGATTGCGGAGCTCCCAAAGGGTTTGCATTACCAATATTCTGTGGTATATTTGGCGGAAGCTGAATGTTCTGTGATAAATTTTGGGGAACGTTTGGATTTTGCGATACGTTACTTTGATATTGCATATTGAGAGGCAGATTCTGCTGGCTCTGAGAAGTTATCTGAGGATTTGATAAATTAGTAGGTCCTCCTGGTGCACAAATACCGACAGCGCTGGCAATAGATTGTGATAAATTACGATGAATATTTTGACTCATGTCAGTAACATTTAAAGGATGATTTGATTGCTGAGGATTACTCAAATTGAGTTGCTGTTGCTGCTCAGGTTCTCTGAGTTCTTCGTTCGACGGTGACATCGGTACTTCCACGGGTCTTGGTTCTAATTTAAGAGGCTGATTAATAGCCAGTGAGACTTCCTCCATTTGTTCTTTGGTCTCTGTAGGCTCATCCATTAACAATGGTTTTTTATCCAAGGAATGAATGACGGGCACTGATATTGGTAAACTTTGAATGGGAACCGGAACTGGCACGGCAACCGGTATAGGTGCTTGAACAGGGACAGCCACTGGCACCGAAACGGGAACTGGTACCGGCACCGTAACCGTAACGGGAACTGGTACCGGCACCGTAACCGAAACCGAAAGTGGAATTGGCGTTGACGCCGGAGTAGGTTCGGATGGCTCCTCGAGTGTAGTTATAATGGGACTGGCAGGTTCGTCACTTGGAACAACGGATGGTGCAGGTTGATTTTCATTGGCGTCCGTTTCCGTTTCTCTCTCAGGTTCATCCATAAGAGAGTTACTATCTGTCGTGAGCGATTCCGACGGGCTCTCAGGACGTTCACCACGTTTACGTTTTTGTGATTCTTTGTCCTCTTCCATATCATCCGTCTGCGACCTCTTCTGACCTTTCTTCGGTGTTTCCGGCTTGTTCGAAGACTTCTTCTTCGTCTTGTCAGGCGTTTGTTGCTGCTGTTGCTGCTGCTTCTCTTGATCAGGCGTGTCCGTTCCACCGGTACGTCTTGGTCTCGCGGGTCTAGGAGTCTCTTTAGCTTTGTTTCTTGTACGCATTCTACCCGGACTGTCTGGAGACTCTGCGGGAACCGGACGAAATAAGTATGGCGGTGCAGGTGGCAATTCTCCAGTCTTCTTCAAGTGCGCCCTGCATTCCGCACAAAGAAGTAATCGGTCCTTCCCAGCGATTTGATAGTCCTTGGAGTTTGTCGAAAAGCAATGCTGACAGGAATGGGTTGTCCCGTTCGTGTTGGTGTCCCGTGAGTCACTGTCTTCTTCGGAATTATCGTCTTCAGTGACGGAGCTGATCTCTCCGCCGGGATTATTGCTAGCTGGCGTACCGACAGGAACTATTTCCGGTTCCGAAGCAGTTTCCTTTGTACTAGCAGCAGTTGCCGGTGCGTCCTTCGGTGGCGTAGGTACTTCCTCCTTGGGTGTCCCTGCTCTGGAGTTTCGCGTGTTACGGATCCGACGTAAGGATCCTTGCCGACGTCTGCGATGAGGTCGGTTATTATTCGCACCAGGAGTCTTCTTCCACAGATAATAGAATTCAACCAATTCTGGCTGTGAAAATGAATAAAATAAATAAAACCCACACGAATGATCACACACACTTAATTGTATAATAATTTCATCAATAAATTTTCATTACCGTATCTTTATGAGGTAAAAGATCTTTTCTAATCCGAGAGAAATTCTTTCCAAATTGCCGAAGACCTTTGACAAACCGTTTCTGTAACACAGCACAAACATACCTTAAATTGTAAGCATCTACCCAAACGAATGCTCATAATTGATTCCAACAAGTGTTAATTGACACATAAAAGCTTCAAATGAATAATTTTAACTAACGAGAACTGGTCTTATACTCACGGTTTCTTCCTCGGACCATTTCTTGTCGATGCCTTTGGGTACGGGGCACTTAACGAGAGCCTGCAAAGCTCTTCCTGGATCATAGCCAGAATCGTGCAGGATGTCCAGTGCATTGATGGTGGTATCGTCTCGTGAAGCTGCAACGCAACCATCATCCGGGGAACCACCGTCACACATACCGGCGAACGCGGCCATTGAACGAGCCGCCCTCAGGTACATGAGAAGGTCCCCATCCAAGGCCATCGCTGGTATCCATCTTAGCTCTTCGCGTTCTTTTGAGAACTCTGGATCAGGAAGTAGGTCGCCAGGAGGTATACCCGGCCGATACTCAGGCAAACGGGCCTGGCAAGAAACCAATTCCTGTACCCAAAATTGGGGATTGTGCGCGGTTAGCACCACTGCCAAAGCGAGTTAGTCGTACGCACCTATATTCCGACTTGCTTATCAAAAGCCCCAAAACTCAATCATTCTTTATTGACACACGAGACTGAGCGTTCCCTCATTCTTCTCTGAACAACGTTTCCGTTCATCCATCGATATACCAAATTATGGCTTAGGCATTCTCCAAGTTCAAATCATAATAGCAGCTCCGAATGACACTGTGTAAATATTTCAAATGAGATCATTAAGGACGAATTCGAATTCTATTTATCTTCTTGCTATTAAGTCTAGCGCCACTCTGGGATCTTTTGGTATTAGTTTTCTAGTCTTTTTTTTTTCTTTCTTTTTTTCCCCCCCCGTCTTCTGATTTTACATCGATGGACTTGGTACAACAGAAACGGTGCTTCCCGAGAAAGAAAGCATTCTAGAACGGAACATATCACTGTCGTCGCCATTAATTTATGGCTAGGAAATATTTCTTTGCAGCTTAAGAACACGCATATCCCTCTCGACAACGCCTTCCTAGCTTTTCTCTTTTTCTCAATAATCTACATACATTGTGCATGACCATTCACACAAATCCTTCACTTATTCTTGGTAAGTATTTTCACAAGGCAACTGGTACAGGCAATCAAAGAGTCGAGCAAAATTTCACTTCATACCGTAATGAAAGGTCAGGTACAAACTGCGTATGTATCATTCTGTTCATACTTTTTTCGAAAAGAACCGTTTTAAGTTGGACTTTTACATATTTCTTTATTTCTTCTTCAAAACTAATTATTAACTTTTATATAATAAACCTATGCAACACAATTTATACAAAGATTATGGTTTATTTGCATTCTGCACTTAACAACTTGAAAATACTTGTAAGGCCCAGTTTTTTCAGTTTTCAACGTTCTAAACAAAATCGCTTGGGGTTACAGTCAGCCTTAAGCTTCTAATATTGGCAGCTAATTAATTCAAAGCTTATCTAATTCTAGAAGTGCGTATCTCACTAAATTAGCCAGGTGTTTCTATCCTCCTTATAAACCATATAGACCAGATTGGGCGTATCAATGTTATCGTTAATAAGCTGTCGACTTCGATAGGTACCTGAAGTGTCAAATTAAAAGCATGTCAAAAGAACTAGATCAGTTGCTCCAAAAGAATATTCGAATATTTCCACATTAAAAATATTTTCTTTAATCAATATTACAAAAAAGCGTTCCGCAAGAACGAACGACTCACAAATGAGGTTTGCTCTTGCCATTACTAGGTAAGAACTTTTTTAATATAAACTGTGAAATAAGTTGAATAGAGAATACGAATAAACCAGAATAGGTATGCACCATCTAATCACATTGATATAAATTTTAAAAATCAAATTTTGCTATGAAGAAAATCCTCAACTCTTTTCTCCTCGTCTCTCCTCTTTCCATGTCCTTTTCGAAAACATTACGTCTTGAATTTGCAAATGTCTTTATCTCTGTGCTTACGTCTGCAATTAGAGTATCATCAAGAAGATAACTGGACACCGTGGCACAACGAACATCCAGTCATGGTCTACGAACTCGACTTCTACCAACTTCAGTTGTCGATCATCGCACTAGATCCTGTCAGATTTTTGTCTAGTAAGATTTTTCATACTCATTTCATACACCTTTGCGTGTTAAACAGGAATAGAAAGAGAAAAAAAAAACAGTCGTACAAAATCAAAAAGTCAAAATACCAGCTCTGAATAGTGTGCGCAGTAATCGTCAATGAAAAAGAGTAGTAATGTAGAATAGAATGATAAAAGCCAAAGCATATAATATAATGACGCAGATACTGTACTGTGACTGAAGTGAAAAGGATAAAGATGAGAATTTAATTACTTTGATTCAGGGCAAATTGTGTTGCATATGCTTAAATCATATAGTAGACAAATATATACGAATTGAGATACGATTTGATTTAGGAATAGAAGCTGATACACTTTCCAATTCCATCGATTATTCCTACTCATTATTTGCCAGAGTATATTACAACTTTAATAAGATGGCTCGTGTCCTTTCACCCTTATTCTGTTCATAACTCTAATGCTTACCGTGAAATTTATTTAGAATGAGTGAAAGTATTATGTGAATCACTGTAATAAAAAAAAAATAATAATAATATGAGACAGATCACAGATAGCAAAATAAGAAACGAAAATTTCTACTTGTAGCCTTTGTACACCTTAAAATAAATTATTACATCATATGCACCAAGATGAAACTCCTGTTTTTTTTTTTACTTCTTAACACCGATACTAAGAATGTTTGTAATTGATGTAAATGACTTGACGCATGCAGAAATACAGTGTCATACATTATCTAAAATGGATTGCATATGTTATCATATTGCTTCAGTAATAATGCCTTGTGATGTACATGGAAACGTAGAACAAATTACCCCAATGCTTTACTGTCAAAGATAGCAGATCAATGCCATTGCCACATATTATAAATATTTATGTAAAGAAAGGTGAATCACAAGAAATTCAAGGCTACACAGACTATTTTGTTTTATCAAATAATTAAACTGCTACTGAGCACATTACAGTTTTATTGACACTGTGCTAGAAATGTTAGAAAAAAATTGTTGTGATGATAATTCAAGATTATAATGATTTGTCTGTATGAGAGATCTCATGTATAATCCAGTTTAAATACTTTCTAAATAAAATATGTACAACTGCATCAATAATAAATTATA